>JACDJE010000216.1:931752-1058183 GCA_016647715.1 Pavo muticus
TCTTTTTCTTTTTCTTTTTCTTTTTCTTTTTCTTTTTCTTTTTCTTTTTCTTTTTCTTTTTCTTTTTCTTTTTCTTTTTCTTTTTCTTTTTCTTTTTCTTTTTCTTTTTCTTTTTCTTTTTCTTTTTCTTTTTCTTTTTCTTTTTCTTTTTCTTTTTCTTTTTCTTTTTCTTTTTCTTTTTCTTTTTCTTTTTCTTTTTCTTTTTCTTTTTCTTTTTCTTTTTCTTTTTCTTTTTCTTTTTCTTTTTCTTTTTCTTTTTCTTTTTCTTTTTCTTTTTCTTTTCCTTTTTCTTTTCCTTTTCCTTTTTCTTTTTCTTTTCCTTTTTCCTTTTCCTTTTGCTTTTTCCTTTTCCTTTTCCTTTTCCTTTTTCTTCTCCTTTTTCTTTTCATTTTCCTTTTCCTTTTCCTTTTCCTTTTCATTTTCCTTTTCCTTTCCCTTTCCCTTTCCCTTCCCCTTTCCCTTTCCCTTTCCCTTTCCCTTCTTTCCTTTTCCTTTCCCTTTTCCCATTCTTTCCTTTTCCCCATTCTTTTTCTCTTCTTTCCCTTTCATCTTCTTCTTCCTTCTGCTATTTCTTCCTTTTATTTATTCCCCTTGTTTCCTCCTTTTCTCCTTCCTCTTTTTCTTTCGTTTTCTATCCATTTTCCATCCCCTTTTCGTTCTTCTTTGTTTTCTTCTTTTTCTTCTGTTCATTCTTCTTCATTTCCATCTTCTTTTTTTTTTTTTCTTCCCCCCTCCCCCCTTTTTTCGTTCTCCTTCGTTTCCTCCCTTTCCATCCCCGCACAAACACTCGGCCAGAACCTTTCCCATGGGCACAGCCCGCGCTCCTGACCCCCTCTCGAGGCCGACCCTCCCGTGCTCTCCCCGCTCGGCACCGCGCCCTGCCTCCCGCAGCAGGTGCCCGCGGGGATGTGCTGACGGCCTCCCATTCTGCCGGGGGAGGGGGTGGAATTCGTATTTGCGACTTTAACCCCCAAGAAGAAGCCCTCTCGGTACCCACATCCGCACGGAGCAAAGCTGGGAGCTGCGTGTGCATAGGAAGGAGAAAGGGCCGCGTAGAAATGCGCGCACAGCCGCAAAGAGCGGATTTCTCCGCGCTTCCAAACAGAGGGAGACAAAAGCTTGGCTCAGCCGAAGCGGGGCAGGGGGAGATAGGACCAGCCCGGCTCCGGGAGCCCTCAGCTACTGCCCTGCAGCACTGCGGCCGGTACGATCTCGCCGTCGGACCGTTCGGGGATGCTGCATCGGAGGAGTGAGGGCGGCCCCGGGTACAAAGGTTGTGCTGTTGGGGGGAGTGACGAGACCGCCGGACGGCCTAGAAAAAATGTCTGGTGGTAATGATGGAAGAGGGAGAAAGAAATCCGACGTTTTCGGCCGTCTTTCGATTGCCTCCGTCCCTCAAGACTCTCAGTTGGCAGAGGACGGCGAATTCATTGCCACGGTGCTCCGAACCCTGCAGCAGGGACGGCACAAGGAAGGGGACACAAATGCGGGGCACCCACCCCTCTGCAACACGTATCTGCGATTTAATCGATCCTCTCTGTTTTCCCGAAGACCGATGCCCAACGGCCGGGCGGTGCCGGCTGTCAAGGCTTTAAACCCGCTCCTGGGGGGGCGAGCGAGGAGGGCGGGCGGTCACCATCGAAGGGCCATCAGAAGGGGCTTGTCGCTGTCACTGTCCCCGTGTGACTACAGCGCTGCTCGCAACAGACGCCGTTTGCGCTGCCCGTGCAGACCAAGCAATTGACATTCCCAGTAATTAACACCCTCTGGTAATTTACAACCCTCCCAGCCCCTCCGGACCTGCGAAAGGCTCCTTTAGGAACGGGGACAGGGGCTTTCTGCCCGCCGCAGCCCGGCCCCACAGCCCCACATTCTGCCTTCTCCGCGGATATCCCGAATTCCAAACTCCAAGAGGAACAGTTTCTCCATGCGGCTGGAAAGGCGATTTCCCCCTTACCTCCCCCCCCACCCCTTTCAGAGGTTTACATAGAAACACGACCTTTCGATCTTGGGAAGCTCAAAACTCCCCCAAACCAACTAAGCGTTCCCTACGAGGCTGCTTCCCCGGATGACACCGCTCTTGTGGGAGAAGCACGACTCCCCCGGGCAGCCCGCGGAGAACCCCCGAGGCCGAGCCGTGTCCCCGCCCGCCCGTCCCCGCCGTCGAGGCTGCAGCGCAGGTGTCCCCGTCCCGTCGGGGCTCGCGTCCCACTTTGAGAGGGGTCTGGAGGGTCTCGCCCACGTAGGGAGAGGGGTAAGTGACCCCCACCCCGCCTTCCCGTAGCCCCACACCGGCCGGGGCGCACGCCTCGAGGGGGCGGGCGGAGGGTGCCGAGTCCCCCCCAGGTCCCCCCGGCGGCCGCGGGGAGAGGCCGCCGCGGCCATTTAGGAGCGGAGCGGGAGCCAATGGGAGGCCGCCGGGCGCTTCCAGCGTGACGGCCGAGATTGACGTGTTTCCCACGTCAAATTGATCCCAAGTAGCGGCGGGGGCTCCCCGCGAGCGGGGAACCGGCGCGGCGCCGCCACGACAGCCCCGCGGCCGCCGCCCCCCGCAGCCCCGCCGCCGGCTCCCGCTCCGGCTCCCTCTATGCCGCGCCGGCGGCGACTGCGGCTCTGCCCTGCTGCCGGGCGATGGGTAAGAGCGGGCGGCCGCGGGGAGGGCGGCGGGCCGGGCCGGGACCGCCGCGCTTTCGCTTTGCGGATGGGGGAAACGGGGGGCCTCCGGGCACGGGGCGCCGCGACCGACTCCTGCCCGCCGCAGGCACCGGCTTGGCTGCCCCGAGGCGCGGGATGGGCTGCGGGTAGCAGCGGGACGTCGTGGCGGCGGGCGGGGACAGGCGGCGGGCCCGACCGGCAGCGCGCTCCGCTCTGCCCTGCCTTGGCGTCCCGTCCTCCTCGCTCCTCGTCCTAATCCCCTTCTCTGTGTCTTCCTTCTTTCTTTCTCTCCTTCTCTCGGTCGTCGTCTTTTTCTTTCTCTCTCTCTCTCTCTTTCTTTCTTTTTCCTTCTTTTTCTTTCTTTCTTTCCTTCTTTCTTTCTTTCTTTCCTTCTTTCTTTCTTTCTTTCTTTCTTTCTCTCTTTCTTTCTCTCTTTCCTTCTCTCTTTCTCTTTTTTCTTTTTTCTTTTTATTTCCTTCCTCCCATTTTTTCCTTCTCTCTTTCCTTCTCTGTTTCTCTTTCCTTATTTCTCTCTTTCTTCTCTCCTTTCTTCACTCTTTTAACTTTCCTTTTCTCTATTTTTTTCATTCCTCGCTTTCTCTCTCCCTTTCTCCTCTTTTTTTCTTGTCTTTTCTTTCTTTCTTTCTTTCTCCTCTTTCCTTTCATCCATTTTCCTTTCCTTTCCTTTCCTTTCCTTTCCTTTCCTTTCCTTTCCTTTCCTTTCCTTTCCTCTTCCCCATTCTCCCTTCCCCATTTTCCCTCCCCGTCGCCTCCCCCCCCGGGCACTGACACTCTCACCGCCCGGCCCGTCGCGGCCCGGCAGAGCACACGTACGGGGAGGTGAACCAGCTGGGTGGTGTCTTCGTGAACGGGCGCCCGCTGCCCAACGCCATCCGCCTGCGGATCGTGGAGCTGGCCCAGCTCGGCATCCGCCCGTGCGACATCAGCCGCCAGCTGCGGGTCTCGCACGGCTGCGTCAGCAAGATCCTGGCCCGCTACAACGAGACCGGCTCCATCCTTCCCGGAGCCATCGGAGGCAGCAAGCCGCGGGTCACCACCCCCAACGTGGTCAAGCACATCCGCGACTACAAGCAGGGCGACCCCGGCATCTTCGCCTGGGAGATCCGCGACCGGCTGCTGGCCGACGGCGTCTGCGACAAGTACAACGTGCCGTCGGTCAGCTCCATCAGCAGGATCCTGCGGAATAAAATCGGCAGCCTCTCGCAACCCGGCGGCCCTTACGACGGCGGCAAGCAGCCCCCCCCGCAGCCCACCCTGCCCTACAACCCCCTTTACCAGTACCCGTACCCCGGCCCCATGGCCCCGCCGGCAGCCAAGATGAGCGCTCATCCCGGGCCCGTCCCCGCGGCCCACGTCGGGCTGCCCCGCTCCTGGCCCTCGGCTCACTCTGTCACCAACATTCTGGGCATCCGCACCTTCGTGGAGCAGACGGGTGGGTACCGAAAGTCACTGGGACAGCGCTTCTGCCCTCGGGGTTTTTTCCGTCGGGAAAAACCCCGACGGCCGAGAGCTGATCCTGACGGCTCCGCGGCTCTGTCCTGCCCAGGGGCTTTGAGTGGCACCGAGGGCTCTGCCTACCCCCCCAAAATGGAAGACTGGCCCGGCGTGAACAGGACTGCCTTCCCTTCCGCCCAGGCTGACAAAGCCGCCGTGGAAGGGGACATCAAATACCC
Organism: Pavo muticus; assembly: GCA_016647715.1. Classification (NCBI taxonomy): domain Eukaryota; kingdom Metazoa; phylum Chordata; class Aves; order Galliformes; family Phasianidae; genus Pavo; species Pavo muticus. The sequence goes on from JACDJE010000216.1 coordinate 936,102, forward strand.
GCAGGTAAGGGGCGGAGGGGCCGGGGCCAGGGGCCGCCGTCAGGGCTGCCACGCGTCTCCGACACGAGTGTTTGTGCCCAGCCCGCCCCGGGACTCTCCTCCGTGGGCAGCTTCCTCCCGGCCTGCGCCTATCCCCCCGGCAACCAGCACGGCGTCTACGGCGCGCCCGGCGGCTACATCCCCCCGGGGCACCCCTGGCAGCCGCAGGGCCACCACGGCCCCGGGGTGACGGTGCACGGCGGCGATCTGGCCAGCGCCATGGCCTTCAAGCAGCCCAGCAGGGAAGGTGAGCGGGGGCCGGGGGTCGGGGGGCAAAGGGGGGCGGAGGGACGCGACTGGACCCGACGGGGCGGTGGGACCCCCCTACCCCGCTGTGCCCCGATGGGCACAAATCCCACCCGGCACCGCCGGGTAACGCAGCACCTGGGGCTGGAAACCATTTTCCCGGAGCTCTCCCGATCTTAAAAGTTCGAAGGCAGCCAGGAGAAAGGCAGAGCGCTAGATCGGGGATCATTAAATCTTATTCCGAATCCCGATTGCGAGGGCCCCGCTCTCCGCCTCGGGCGGGATTTAAAGATATACCCCGTCTGCAGAACGCCGCTTCGATTTGAACGCGTTTACCGCTAAATGGGACGATTCTTTTATCGGCCGTGAATGATTTCGGTTCAGTTCCGAAAGATTCATTTCCCCGATAGGTGGTTTCGTTTAAGAAATCCTAACTCATCTGTTCTGGATATAAAATCCCCCTTCGATATCTTTCTCCTTTTTCGTGGTATCAGACTCTCTAATATTTTTCACATTTGCAATCCATTTCCCGCTTACTAGTCCTTCTCTTTATTCTATCTTTTTAATATATATATGCATATATCTATACGACCTCTTGCCGTTTGTATCCAACTCCAGCAACCTGCTGCGAGTTAGAACATCGGCCGTCTCGGGGACGAGTTATTGCGAATATCAATGGGTGAAAACGGATCGTTGTAAATGTATTTCTTTTGTTTAAAAAGAATAAGAATAGGGAAAGAGAAAGCAGAGAAAGAAAGGAAAGGAAAAAAGAGAAGGAGAGAAAGGAGAAAGGGAAGGAAAAATTAAAAAAGGAAAGAAGGAATGAAGAAAGGGGGGAAAAAAGTAGAAAGGGAAGGGAAAGGAAACGAACGGAGCGCTCTTTTAATGTATTTTTCGGATTATTCTCCCCACATTTTAAGCGACTTGGAGGTTGAATTTTCCGACTTAGTCCTTAAGCTGTCTCTGCCGAAAGGCCCACGAACTTTCTTTCATTTTATTATGGTTGTTTTCTATGTTCTTCCCCTTTTCCCGTCGCAGAGCTGGGCTCTCTGGCCCAACCCGGTACCGGCGGTGCTCCGGGCCGCGCTGCTCCGGGCTCGGCGGCTCCCGCTGCGGGTGCGGGGATCTGCTCGGTGCTGCGGGCGGACGGGGGGTGGGGGGAAAGGGCAGGGCGGAGGGAAGGAGGAAAGGAAGGGAAAAAAAAAAGTGGGAGAAAAGAGACGAAAAGAAACCAGCCAGGTATTTTGTCTGTCGGGTTCAGACCTTTTCCGACCTTCCTGGGCCGTTGTTTCGCTAGAAATTCTCCCCCTTTCTTTGCTCAGCACGGCAGCGCTGGGACGTTTCGCACCCCCTGCCCCGTGCGGGGGATACGCGGGGGATGCGCGGGGTCCGACCCGCACCCGGGGCTGTGCCATAGCTGTACCACAGCCGGCACGGGCTGCAGACCCCCAACCCCGTTCCCTGCCCTTTCCCCCTCCTCTTCTTTCCCTCCCTTTGGCAAAGGGGATTCGTCACCATTACGGTCCCTGTTGCTTGGGGGACTTGACGGGATCTCCCTTTCCTGTGTCCCCCGGAGGGTTGGAGGTTGCCCACCCACGGCTCCGCTGCTGTCTTTCTTTTTATTTCCCTCTCCTCCTCCTGCAGTCACGGACAGAAAACCCGGCAGCCCCGTGGGGAAGTCCCCGGATCCTCTCAGCCCCATCCACGGACTCTCGATTCCAGCCTCCTCCTCCTAGAGCCGCGCGTCGGGCACACTCGCTTGGAACACCCACCTGCAAACCGCGACTGGATCCCGAAGTGCCATCCAACAGTCACCCAAGTGCCACTGCTCCGAGGGACGAGGAGACCGGCGGGCGGTCACGTCCTCCCACGGCAGTCCCTGCACCGGGGGACGCGGTGGGGACACTCATGGGGACACGTTACCTCCATTGGATCGCTAAGGGGTGACAGAAGAGCCTCAGCCTTCCTTCTTTATTGTGTCTTTTCGCTTTTATTTCCCCCCTCGCTTTCAGTTCTCCTCTCTCCCCACTGTCCCCCGAGGACCGCCGGCCGCATCCCAGTCTCTGTCCCAGCCCCGGAAAGAAACCAGCAGTCAGAGTGTAAATGGACAAATAAGCCACAACTTTTTGTGATATATTTTTATAATAACAAACCTTAATAAATAAATAATAATAATTAAAAAAAAAGAAAAAAAAGAAAAAAAAAAGTGACCACCATGGCATCTTTCCCGGTTGCAGCATGAATGGCAGGCGACAAGTGGGGGTGACAATGGATGCTATGGGGCAGCCCACACACCGGGGTCCGTGTCCCCCCTCCCCCCCCCGTCCGTCTGGCTCTGCTGGGCTTTTGTGTTCCCCGGCTCCTCCAGCCACTTCCATTGGCGTGGGGCCCTTCATTGTCTGCAGAAGGGGAAGGTCCTCCGCTGGGGCAGGGAGGAAATATCCTGGCAGGAGAACACACACCAGGCTTTCTGCAGAGAGAGTGTCTTTGTGGGAGGAAGGCAGAACCATGCCAAGCTCGGCATCCCACCCCGGGAAGTTGCTTTGCCTTCAGCCTTGGGCTGGCAAAATTTGGTTTTGCCTCTGTTGCTGTGAAGCTTCCAGCAGCCAGGGTACAAAGCAGGGGAGGGTAAGGAGGTGACTTTAGGTGGGCGAGAGTGCTGCCATGCCCTAATAGTTACCTAGGGCAGGTGCTGTTTCTCTCTAGTCTGGATACGTCTGTTTAAATCTGCATTTGAGTATGTGGCAGACTGGAAAAATTGATAGGCAGAACCCCCTGAAGATCAAACCCATCATGCAGGGAAGAGGGGAAACTGAGTCCTGTCTCTATATCTCTGGAAGGCCAAAGGAGCCCTTTACATCCCCAGCACTCATCCCACCCCCATCTCCACTCCAACCCCTGGTGCCCCTCATCTCCACCCCTCTGACAGAGCCAGAGATGTAATGCAGAGGCTGAGCATCCTTTTGGGCTGGGTGCGGGGATCCCAGCCCAGCACTACCCAGCACTGCTGAAAATCCAGTGAGTCCTTTTGGCGCTGCCCGGTCCCACACACCCGCTGCCATGTCAGCACACCTCGGGCTGGATTTGCCACCAGAGGGAGACCCTATTGTTTCGCAAATACATAAAAGGAGTATTCTTGAGCTGCGAGGAAGCATTCACTTTCCCAGGCAGGGAACAGATGGATGTGCAGGCAATGCTCCCCGTCCAACCCAACCCATGCAGTCTGCTTTTCGGCACGGATTTAGAGTGAAAACCTGTTGCTGTCTTGTGTTCTCTTGCTGGGTGAGAGGGGGTTCTGACCCCGTGCCCAGCGCTGTCTGTGGCCACAACTGTGATGGCACTGGTAGCAGCAGGTGCTGTGGACATCACCCATTGGAAATTCAGTTAGAAACGTAAGGGGCAATATATTACTGGGGGTGAAATTTGCCACAACAAGCGCTTTCTGAAGGCTGACAGCGGCGAGAGAGAAAAAAAAGCAGTGTGAAGAGAGAGGAAAACCAGCTCCAGCTGGAGAGGATCGCTCCGTTCTGAGAGAATAAGGATAACTAGATTGTTTTGCTCGTGTTGAAAATGGCATTGATAATAATTATTGTCACTCTGAAGATTTATTGGAGCTGGGAATGTCCAGGGGGTTTGGGGCTCAAACCCTGCTCTGAGTACATGGGTGGATGGTGGGAACGCTGCTGCCGCCCAGCTCCCAGCTTCATCTGCAGGGAAATGGGGCTGATGTGGCCGCTGGTGGTGAGAGGTGAACTGCAGAGGCGATGGGACTGGAGGGATTCCTGGGAGGAGGGCCGCTGGCAGGAATGTGCTGCTCTGCATTTTGGGGCCAGCAGAGAGCCCCCAGCAGTATCACCGTGTGCCCCATGCACCTGGCTGGTTCTCCACCCCCACCTCCCCCCATGGCAGAGAAACGCTGGGAGCAAAAGCCCCAGGCACATCCCGAAGCAAAATGGGCAGTGCTGCACTGATCGCTGCCATCCGGGCTCACAGCAAATTCCTCTCTGCAGCAAGCAGGCTGACACAGCCCAGGGAAAATTAAACTTGATCAGAGCAGAACTTTCTGAATTTATGGTGATGAAGCAAGAGGGAGGAAACAATCTGTTCTGACACTTTTCCACTGAAGATTTTGTCAAAATCGATACCATCTCTCAGAACATGTCAATTTTGATGAGGTGACATTTTCTGATGGAAAAAATTAGCTCCAAACTGTTTCCATCAGCTCTACCTGAGCCATCTATCTTTAGCTCTGGGGACCGTGGAGCAGAATGAGGAACGTTATGGATCTCATTCTAGAGACTCATTGGTGGAGCGTGTGTTTATTTTCCTTGCGACACGCTAAGAAACATAAAGATGTAAAACCAAAGTGAGTGGTGCTGTTGGAATGGGGTTGCAGGTGTTTGGCACGAGCACAGATCGTGGCTGCTCCCACTTGCACAGTGCCATGCACCGTGTCACCGCAGCGCTCACAAGGATGGGGCACACATTCAGGATATGAATTTCCAGGATGAGTGTTTACCAGTTCTGAACTCACCGTGGCTTTGCTGCTCACCTTCCCCCAGCAGCCCGGGCTGCAGGGTGCTGCAGGCACGTCCCCATCCATAACTTGTTCTGCAGGGTCACCAACACCTGCTTGAGCAGCACCACTGGGGACCACGCTGGCCAAAGCACCGGCTCTCACGCAGGGTCAGCTTTCAGTAAATGTTGATTATGTTTGAGAACAGCCTATATACATTCATCCAACTCCAACTGGTTCAAATGTTTTGAGGTCTTTGTAACCGGATCCCCATCCTCCTACAGGAGCGTATGCAGAAGGACACACAGAATACGCGCCCCGCTCCGCCTGGCTCTCAGCAGAAGTTACAAACCAAACCATCAGCTGCAAATTTATAAACTTTCCCACAATTGCATAAGTCAGTTTTGCAAATGGGACACTGATTCCCAGATTGCTCAGGCACTTCATAGCGTTTCCACCCAAGCAGCCCTTTGGGCACCCATCCCGATGGGGCTGGAGGGACCTGGGAGAGTGGGATGCCTGGTAGTGATCCAAACCTAAATGGGTGCTCAAGAAGAGACCTGAACAAAGGGAATGATATGTTGCAGGAGATGCCTTCCATGCTAGGAGCTATCCCAGTGCATCTGCTCTGGCAGTCATCCGGTCTCTTTCCAATTGTCTTAATTAACAGCAAATATATCTGGCAGGGAGAGAACGAGGCCATGGAAGGTGATGAAACCTGGACGTGCCTCAGACGAGCGTTGCTGAAGGCGCTGATAGCAGGGGTGGGCTGCGGTCTGCTCCCTCCCTGCTGGATCTGGGACCTGGCCCCACTGCTCAGCCCTTCCTCACACTGCCTCTTTCCTTCCCAGCTCTGGTTGCAAACCCCACCTGTGCGTGCTGCTCCTTCCGCAGCAAGCAGGATTTCTGCCTTGCTTAGGGCAATTCAACTTTGGCATCCCCAGTATGGCGTTCCCAAAGTGGCAATTTTTGACGATGGATTTCTGTTGGACACAAATCTTGGGTGGCTTTTCTATCTAAAGGTTTACAGCCCCCTCAGCTTTTCCTTAAATGCCACACACGTGTGTCCCTAGCCCTGCTGTTTGCATTGCCTACCCAGGCAAACCTGGTGTTCCTCTACAGCTGGATGTTAGGGTGTGAAGCAGCACCCACTGCTGCGTGTGGAGGAGTGTTATCTGGGGAATCCCAGAGGTGTTATCTGGGGATAACACCCAAAGGTGGCATATGGGGAGTCTTAGATGAGTTATCTAGGGATTCCCAGAAGTGTTACCTGGAGTGTCCCAAAGGTGCTCCCTGGGCAGACCCAGTGTGCCACCTATGCTGTCCCAGAGGTGTTATCCATGCAACCCCACATGTTCTACCCATGCAGTCCCAGAGGTGCCTGTGATAATCCACGCAGCTGTAATTCTGTTCCTACAGCCCCCTGCTAGCATCGACACCTCATACCTCTGCAATATTTATGTCACTTGTTTGGTATCCAAGGCATCCGCCCCACCAGTGCAGGGCTTTTATTTCCTGAAGGTGCTGAGAGATGTTTATGACCTGGAGCTTTAGAGGGAAGGAGCTACCTGCTGTCCCTGCTGCCGGGAAGGAGAAACAAAAGCAAGCGAGGGAGCTCTGCACACTGCGGGCAGCACAGAGCAAAGCTGATTTCCTCCCTGGGTTTTGCATTTCATTGTATCTCTTTGGAGCCCCCCACTGAACTGATGGACGCAGGGGAAAAACAAAAGGGGAGCGGCGCTGTCAGGGCTTTGACAGGGGCTCCTCTTGACAATTTGCAGAGAGCTGGCGATGATAAACTGAAGCAAAAAAATAAAAGAAATAAATTGCTGAGACTCGAGTATAGCGTTACGCAGCCACCAAGGAGCACTGTGGTTTCCAGGCTTCTTTCAGAAGCATTGTGTGTCAATGGGTTTTGGAACACGTTGGGGAAGGAAGATCAATGACTTGCTCAAAGATGGCAAGTCTTCTGCTGCTGGAATGGATACTGCATATCTGAGTGTAATATTTCCCAGGGGAAAACGTACCCCCCTGCCTCGCCCCCCCATCCTGCAGAATAAATAAGAAAGTGCTTTTTATCTCAAAGCTATATTAACCTGGCAAAGATGACAAGAGCTTTCACTGAAGCTCTCCCAGAGATAGCACTGTTTTGGCATCAGGTTCTCAGAAAGTGACGTCATCCCGAATTTCAATGCCAGAGTTTTCCCTTTCTTCTTCAGATTTGTGGCAATGTCAAAGTTCTTCTCTAAAGCAGATCTGTTTTTAATATTTCGTATTTAGGTTTTTCATTTCGGGGCTGGCTGGAACATCCTTTGGTTTCAACCTTGTAGATGCTGACATGCACGTAAAACCCCAAACTCTTGAAAAGCGTCTTGAAGAATAGGGGGATTAATAGAGATTACTTCTAAATCTACGTAAGCCCATTTTTTTCCCCTCTTTTTCAGATGTTCTGATTGCAGATAGCTATGTAGCTCCACTGAGTCCATGAAGATGCTTCTCTTTTCTGTTTGCATGCTCACCGAATCTAACACCAGGTGTTGCTGATGGTTTCTGACATAGCCCCAGCTGATGGGAAAACAGCAAAAATGCATTTTCTCAGAGCTTTGATTGCCCCTGCTCTACCCCAGCACCATGTCCACATTCCTTTTGCCATAGGGATCACCAGCCAACCAGTCCTGCTATTGGGCTCGCAGTAACCACTGGGAATAAAGCAGGGCAGGGTCTTGGGACACTCTTGGTCACAGTTGCATTGTGCCACGAGCCCTCTCCTTTTTCTGCAGAAACACTCCAAAGTCAGTGGGGTATTTGTCTTTTTTTTTTCTTCTTTGGGTTGCCAAAGAGTCATATTTTAAAGCTAGAAATACTTGTCAGCATCCAAGCACGGCCCCCAGAGCCGATGACGCAAATATGACATGAAGAGAGGTCAGATTACAAATGAGGCCACTTCAAAACCTCTCCCGGAAAACCGGAGGCTCAAAGAAAGAGATGAAATGTGCTGAGGAGGAAAAATGAAACAACAACCAACACAGCTCGGAGGCGAGAATCAAACACTCTCCGTCAGGAACAACACCGCCGTCACTGCCACCAGCACGGCCATGGCTCCAGAGAGACAGGCCTAGGAGAGCAAGCAGCTTCATGGAAACAAGCCTGGAGGGCAAAGTGCTGCTCCCAGCCCTTGGTCAAACAAAACCAGGCTCTTGGGGTCAATCCTTGCATCGTGAATTTGGATGTACTATCTATCTGCCAGAGGATTTGGTGTGGCAGGGGAAGCTTGCCACAAAAGAGAGTTCCGAACCCACAGTAGAATCACAGAATAGTAGAATGTCTTGGGTTGGAAGGGACCTTAAAGCTCATCCAGTTCCAACCTCCTGCCATGGGCTGGTTGCCCCCCACCACATTGGGCTGCCCAGGACCCCAGCTAACCTGGCAAGTAGACCAGGATGGAGTTTCTGCTCCTCCACACCATTACCTCTGGGCACTTATTCATTGGATCTGAGTTTTTCTCAGCTGGAGAGACCCAAGTCAAGCTTTGCCCATCACAGCTGAGTCCCAGCAGAGGTGTAGGGGCACAGCAAGCAGCAGCTCAGCCTCCCCCTCACCACAGCAATGACAGAACCAGGTCCCAAAGCCAACGCTGTCAAATCTCATCTGGCTCCAAGGCTGAAATTCATCTCATCTCCAAAGCAATAGCAAAACATCAAACTTATGAAAAGTTGTCAGGAATCTAATTGTTTTGCAAACACTGCAGATATCTCTTCCATTTCAAGGAACAAGTGGGGTTGCTTTTGGTTTTGGAAGAATTGAGTAAGCATGAAGATTTCCAAACTTGCTCAGATACAAAACACTATTGTTACATAGTGCAGTGAAACAGCTGTGGTTTATAAGTGCCATTAATGTGAAACTTTAACTTTAAAAAAAAAGTTAAAGGAACAGAAAACATTTCATCCATACTAATGTGAGGTTTTAAACATATAGGCTTTTAAGTGAATTGGCCATAACCACAACAATATTTTCGGTCTGACCAAAGCAGATATTGTATACAGATGTTAATTTGGCATTTGCATGCATAGGCAAAGAAAAAAAAATCTTTTCTACATTTTCTTTTTTTTTTTTTCCTTGAGCACACTGCGATCTGGAGTCACTTTAGCTTTACAAACTGATTATAAACACTAATTACCTGCAAACATGCTGTTTGGCTTAATATCCAGCCTGCAGACTTGGGTTCTGCTTGATAAAAACACGGCATTTCGCCGGAACGCTCACCCCTCTATATATAGATATGTGCATTTATGAAAGTAGAATGTGCTGATTTGTGCAAAACCCAAATTCCTCCCTTAACCCTCTCCCTACCGTTTACAAGCACCATTGTGCCAGGTGTGTCTGTAAAGTCGAGGGAGGGGAGGCTGGAGGCTCTCCCGTTGCTTTCCCTGGAGGCAGGAATGTCTGCTGCTGCAGAGCTGCCTGGCTGGGGCAATGGGGAGGCACATTCATTTGGGTGTCAGCGGTCTGCCTGATGAGGCTGTGGTCTCAGAGGACACTTCACAAAGGAATGAGAGGAAAAATGCCGATCCCACCCAGGCACCCACCAGCTCCATGTCCTGACATCCACCACTGGGGCAAGAAATGCTCACCCCCATCCCGATCCAAACCTTGAGGAAGCAGACAGTGGCTTCAGGAGATGGCAAAGCAAGCACCACTCAACTCTCCATTCAGCATCCTTCTCACTTGCTTCCTGTGGTGCAGTTCCAGGAGGATGTGGGCTACTCATGAGCGAAATCTCTGCTGCGAACTCCAGCTGAAGCACAGCCATCACTTTCACTTGCTATCACCTTTAAAGCACGAAAGGCATTTTTGGTTGTTTCCAATTTTCATCTTTGGAGTATTTTTCTTGTTAGTTCGTGCTCGGCTTTCATTCATCTGCGGGGAGTAGAGCTGCAGTAACACGATACATAGCAAATATCACCATTTAAATAGAACCCATCCATTGTGAATGAAGACTTCTGCAAAGAATGGGAAAATAAAGCTAAAGGGCTGTTAAGTAAACTCTTTTATGTGTGACATTATGCAGGCAATGGTTTTGGAGTGTAAAAGATATTTTTCATTATATCAGCGTTATTAATTCCATCAGCTCGAACCGGATTGGTACACGGAATGGCTGTGTGCTTCCCAGGTTAATAAATCTGCATGGGTTTATTGTTCAGAATAAAACCTATTTTCCTCAGCAAATAACCATGATCATTTGGGGTTACAACCATTCCTCAGGAAATGCTTTATAACTAACATTTTTATTGGTATCATAGGAAATTCATATGCCAAATAACATGGGACTATAACTTTTATCTGACTTTAAAACAAAATCTGTTATCTTTTATGGCCAGTTTCATATAGTCCCACTATCAGTTTCCATAAAATTCAACAAGCATTCCTCATTCAGCCTGGAAAATCAATAACAGAGTTGGTTGAAAAGTGAAAATGTCTTTTTGCAAACATTTTTTAAATTTCTGAGTTGTTTTCATTTGAAGGCATTTGCAACCAACCAGTTTCTGGCAGAGAAGAAGTCCTCTAATGCTCTTTATCACGTTTTCTGTTTCCCTTCCTCAGCGTGGAAAGAAAGTACATTTCTGGGGGCGAGATGAACATTTTTCACATCACCGTCAACTTTAATGGGTAATTTTGTTTTTCAGAAAGGTTTCTTTTCCGTTTCAAAGCCTTGAATCAAACCCGTTTTCACTGGCGGTCGTGCCCCAGTCTGAACCCTTAGCCATCAGTCTCCACTGATCGCCCATCAGTCTCCATTGATTATCTGTGGATCCATCAGTGACGTGGAAGGGCTTCATTGGGACAGGGCAACAGGAGCCAAATTTCTGCCAGCAGCTAGTGCGTAGGCCACTCATATTCGCTCTGTATCTTCCTCCTAAACCCGCTGTCCTTGAGCGCAGACAGTCAAGACCATATTTTTGTCCAACCCCAACCACCGTGGGGATCTTGATCTCATTAGGAGTCATTTACACATCTGCATTTAACAACCACTCATTGAACCACAACATAAATAACATCACGGCAGAAGTGGGGAGAGCCTGTGGCCTCATTAAGTCCATGGAAGCTTCTGCCATTGACCTCGGTGAAGCCAGGATTTCACCCAGTGGTCTGATTATTTCCGAAGTCTGAAGGAGTCACTCAGGATCGGATACAATGGACAATTAAACTAAAAGAATTACAAAATTTTAACTTTAATTTGGCAAAGCCTTCGCAGGGCCTATTGCAATGAAGTTACCATGATCCGCACAGTGAGATCCTGGGCCAGTGCCCGATGGAGTGAATGGGAATATCCCCCCGGGACTTGGGCTAGTGATTTAAGCTTCCTGTTTGTTTTTTCAGGCAGCATTTCAGTAAGTGCTTACAAAATAAGGCGCAGGGAGAGACACCCACGAACCTCCCAGAGTCAATGGAAAGTCATCTGATCACGAACTGCCCCACTGCTTGCAGCCCTGCTGAAGCCAGCGAAGGCTCAAGGAGCGCTACGAGGAGATGGAATTGATTTTGGAATTGTAGCAGAAAAGACAGATCGACATCCTCTGTGTTAGGGGCAGCGCATCTCTGGTTGTGAATGGCAGGAAGAAAAGAACTTTCTATTGATAGAAAACAGCTTTATTTGTATGAAAGATTAATGCTTAATGCAGTTTATCCTCGAAAGGTCACTGTAACCTCTTGAACATCCTGCAAATCTTCTGTCTCGTTGCTGAATCGCATCCATTGGAAATGATCGCTTGAATATTTAGCAGAAAGTATTACAATTCTTATACAGACAGACAGCCTTATTTTTTTTTTCAATAGCATAAAAACGACATTTTTTCATCCAGGAATATGACTTATAGAGTGAAAAACTTAAACCCATGATATATGTGAAGTAGGTAATTGATAAATCATAAAACAGGTTGAGTAGAAGATGGAAAAGTACTTAAGCTGGATGGATTCTACCGAATTAAACCACGCTATTAAATTGCCTAGCATCCTGCTTAATAAAACTGATACGCTGTTTTGTGCTAGACATTTGCAGCGGTAGATGACTTCTCAGAGAAGAATGCATTTAATCTGCTGGGGAACCTGATGCTGGACAGAACGAGTATGTTGATCTAAGCCCTGCAGGCTGCAGAGAAGACAGGTCCCATGAGGCTGATTCCTCTGCAGCTGGGTGCTGCTACTATTGGCAGTAGTGATTCCCAACCGAACAAACTTGCATTGGGTTAGACCTCTGTATTTATCATCACTGTGGATACAGATTGCTGTAATCGCCACCGGTGTGAGCCTCAGCAGGCACAATTAATACTTACTGACCTCCCTTGATGAAACCAAAATATCAGAGCATGATGAGAAATGTGGAAAAGTCGATGAGCGCGGGCTACAGCACCCAACACCTGTCAGTGTGCAATGCTGAAGCACTTCCCTGCTTTCTATTTCCTACCAGCATGCAATTAATGCCTGTGTTAATTAACATGAGGGGGCAGCGCTGGCCAAGTGATCTTGGAGGTAATTAAAGCTCTTGCCTGTTCTTAGCTGGTGAGCGGAGCGAACCCGACCTGAGGAGGCACTCAGCAGCTGGAAGGAGCCAGATATCCCGATAATGTGCTAAAAGGCCCTTAAATCCAACACCCGGCAGCTTCATGGGAAATGCTCATGACAAATGTTAGCACAGACGTGCTCTTTTTATCTGGCTGAGGTTAGGTTACCCCATTAATTCACGCTCAGAAGACAATGCACGGGCCAGCAGCAGCAGGTAATTCTTTTACCCAGCCCTGTCTGAGGTGACACCGCCACAAAGAGACACTTTTAGGAGAGGATCAGTTTCCACAGTAAACTTTCTGAAGGGCTGGGAGCTGAGGAACGGCACTTCTGCCTTGCTGGGAGTCATCTGGAGCGCTCCTGCAGCTGGCCAAGGCACCTGTGCTGGGTGATACATGACTTAGCAGGCAATTATTGCAGAGCTCCTTTGCAGCAGAGATTTCCTCTATGGAGTTCCTGCATTCCATGTCCCAGCCTTGGCTGCAGCAGCAGCATAAATGAACTCTACGTGCTCAGGACATGCAACACACAGGGATTTGAGGTGACTTGCAGTCAAGACGCTCCGTATTAGAATCATCAAGGCTGGAAAAGACCACTAAGGTCATCCAGTCCAACCCCAGCCCACACCACCGTGCTCACCAACCACGTCCCTCAGTGCCACAACCCTACAGCTCTTGAACAAGTCCAGGGACGGTGACCCCACCACTCCCTGGGCAGCTGTGCCACTGCCTCACCGCTCTCTGGGAGAAGGAATTGTTCCTAACAGCCAACCTGAACCTCCCCTGGCACAACGGGAGGCCATCCCCTCTCGTCCTATGGCTGTTCCCTGGAAGCAGAGGCCGACCCCACCTCACACAGCCTCCTTTCAGGTCGTTGCAGAGAGCCATGAGGTCTCCACATTTTAAAAACTGAATATTAGAAGAAACGACGAACTTCACACATTCAGGTCAAATTCAGCTGTTGATTTCAGCCAGAAGAAAGCATGGATTTTCCTTTTATTTTTTTCCCCTGAAAATGTCAAAACATTTCACTTTCGACTTGCTAAAACATTTGACATTTTCCAAGCAAAACCTTTAAGTCTTTTGATTCCAAATAGCATTTGTTTACTTCAAAACTGACCTACATTAAAAGACGAAAGTTGGAACAAAAGAGTTAAATAACCCAGCAAAGCAAAACAAAGTGCTTCAGATTTGAATCAAAGAAGATGTTTCAGGTTGCTCCAGTGTAACATACTTTGGTTTTTATGTCTTTCCCCCTAAAGTTGGGGTTCAACACATGCTGATTTTTTAATTTTCTTCTTTTTTGATAGGGAGCCCAAAAATCCATTATTGTTTCAGTGTGACGAGGAAATCCCTGGTAGTGAGATGTCCCTGCTGCCACTGCCTCTTGGTGAGCACCCTGAGGTGCACAGCAGCCAATGGAAAATCCTTGGAGTCCAAGAGGGAAAAACCTGGGGCCTTATGGAGGATTTTGGGCTCAAAGCCTCTGAGCAGCTTGGGACATCTCAGCAGATATGCCCTTGAGCGAGGAGGAGAGCAAGAATCCAACCACTGAAAATACCAGCCAATATCTCAGTGCCAATCCCAGCAGCTTTGACCAGCTTATGGAGCTCCAGGTGAAGCTTGTGCCTCTGCCCTTTGTGCATGGTTATTTTTAATTGAACATGCCATGTGAGCTGAAGTTAAAATGGCAGCTTATCATAGAATCATTTGAGTTGGAAGGGACCCTTAAAGGCCATCCAGTCCAACTCCCCCGCAGTGCACAGGGACACCCACAGCTCCATCAGTGCTCAGAGCCCCGTCCAGCCTGACCTTGGCTGCCTGCAGGGATGGGGAACCACCACCTCTCTGGGCAGCCTGTGCCACTGCCTCACTGCCCTCATGGTAAAAACTTCTTCCTCATAACCTGTTGAAATCTCCCCTCTTATAGTTTGAAACCATTTCCCCTTGTTCTTGATGCACGTGTGTATCCTTCATTGGCATTACACCACCATTAGCAGTGGTTCAGATAAATGCACTACCCAAGCACTGGTTTGCTTTCACACTTTGCTTTTGGTGGTTATAATGGCAAACTTCAAGTACCTGCTTTCTTTTTTTTCTGCCTGGGCAGGCAGTTCATTTAATGCCATAAAACAAAAAAGGCCACGTTGATGACATGTTGTGATTTTTTTTCATGCTGCTGACTCTTTTTTCCTTAGCTGCTCTTGACAAATGAACAGAAATATGGGGATGAAAGAGAAGAACAGAGTGAGGGAGAGATAGAAGAGAAAACAATAATAGTTTAAGTATAACAAATTGAATAAATATCATAAGGAAATAATCAAAACTAATGTCCCTTGTTCCAGATGCTGAAATGTTTTGTAAATCACATTTGAAGAGAAAGGTATCTCGGCTTTATTTCCCTTCTTTTTGATGCTGCCATTCCTCAGCCAGGTTTATCATCTGCAGAGCCGGATCTCGGGCTGGAAAATCCTTCAGGTTCAGAAAACGGATTTTCACTTGGAAGCACAGATTTGTGCCGTGGGTTTCTCACCCGTTTGCTGAAGTACCAGGAAACCTGGTGAAGCTGCGGGATGCGGAGCGTTTCCTGGGCAGGGAGGTGATGCTGTGGCACCGCACGCCTGCGAGCGAGCAGCCCTGAGTGCTAATTGGATTTTATCAAAACTGCATATTTCACAAACATTACATCATTTCCTTGCTGCTTTCAGCAGACTGATTCAACAAATGTTTTCTATTTTACTCCAGCATTCTAACACGAGATGGGCTCAGAACTTGGCAGTAATTTACTTGCAGCTTAAATTTATGACATAGACGAACATTTATATTCATTTAAAATGAAAGGCAGAGCTGCGCAAACATTTTTCATCCATTTTTTACTGTATGTGCCGGCTTTACCTTCTGTAGAAATTATTATATGTCTAGTTATATAGCCAAGGGAAAAGGAGAAAAAAAAAAGTAAGTTCTTATACTTCAGGGGAAAATGTGTACAATTAATATCAGTTTACACATCTGTAATAACATAAAACATATACACCCGAGGTTATGCGTCGTGACATAAATCATAAAAGGGTCATAAAGAGTTATTTAAGAACCTTGTAACAGATTTTATTAAATAACATTATCAAATATTAAAGCTTTGTGTGAAGAAGTGAACGGAATCCGCGGCACAACCTTTCTTCGGCTAATATATAGCCGTAAACAAATTTTCCCCATAAAAACTAGAAAAACGGAGCAGAATGTTGGCTAGTTTTGATCTGCAGCAACCGCCTGGCTCCGGCAGAGCTACCCAGCTCCATTCAAGCTGTGGGTCAGCCCTTGTGTCCAAAAACACAGCGACCTGAAAGAGGTGACGGTAAAGGACCAGCTCATTTCACACGGCTCTAAACTCTCTGGAATTAAAACAACAACAACAAAAAGGCAGAAAATCAGGAGTTAGCAAAACTCACCCATCCATCTCCGTTCCTAAGGCGCCAGGTCCTAAAACTGCAGTATTGCTTTCAAGCAACATTATTTGAAGCGCTCTCAGACGTTCCCCCATCTGACTAATGCCTTATTTCCCTCCTTCCTCCCTTCCTCAGCATGTAGCGCTTGAGAAAGTTGGCTTTCTGAAGTAGGGGGTAGGAAATATAGCAACAATAAAGTTTTATATCCTTTCTCTCATGTATTCTCTTTAAGAAAATAATTTCTCTGCATAATATGTTTTCCTTTGGAAAAGCGTGGTACCTGAGCCTGTGGTAGGGTATAAAGATTTTATTGGCACCCGTCTGGGAGGTGCAAAAAACCCTCTCTCCCTCTCCTTGTAAACGTTTTAATAAAATAAAATTATAGAGCATTTAGGAGAAAGTTTGCATCTTATTTTGCTGAAATAGCAGAGCGCTGCCGAGCCTGGGGACCAGCCACCATGGGAAACAGCAATGGGGATGGGGGTTGGGGTGCCCCAACTAGGACAGTGATGTGTTCAGCACTAAATGCAAGACTAAACGTTGAGTGTTGAGTGGCTAATAGCATTGAGATGTGTAGTGTCGTGGGAAGCGACGTTTGAATTCCAGCTCTAAGCACAGAAAGGTACGCAGCTGAGGGGATGCGTTGTGTGGCACAGATCCACAGAGAGCACAGCTTCATTGCCACTCTGTAAGACTTCTTTAACAGCGACTTCAGCTCATTCATGAAGCTGCAGCCAGAGCAGCGAGCAGCTCCAAGGAGAGGCTGTATTCTGGCCAAGGCAAGGTAAAGCCGAGAGCAGATCTAGCGGCTGTCAACAAGCCCATCTCCGGGGTGGAAGGGATCCAGCCTTGCCGTGTGGGCTCCAAGCAGGTGGGGCTCTGGGAGCAGGCTCCCAGCCATTCCCGGGGATGGTCCAGAATAAGCTTCCCATAATGGTGTGGCCAAGAATACTTACAAAGCTACGGTCTTGTGCAAGATTCAACTGCACGTGCAAGTCACGAACATGAAGATGCGATTGCCTCCTGCTTTCAATAAAACATGCCTTGGTTTGGTGCATAGCAGCAATCCAGCTGTTGGTGATACGCACTCTGAAAATAGCTTGCTGGTGTTATTGTACCAAAGTCATTAGGCGTCGCATCCAGTACGCATGCTACATTAATTCCACATAAATGAGCGAGATAGGAAAAGTGGTCTCACTTCAACAGAATGAAATGGGCTGGCTTGATACTGCAAGATACTGGTTGTGGATAATGCAAGATTTTTTTGATTAAAATGGATAAGAATTTGAATAAGAATGCATTGTTTGGAATACATTTCCGCTGGTATCCAGAAGGATTCCTGCTTGCAGATATGTGTGGTTTGTGTTAACAGGCGAAGGATTAAAAAAGTACATTGGCTTGAGCTAATTCTAGTAATTATGTATTTTTGGTAAATGTAAATTGATTTGGTATAATAGACCTGATTGGAAAATTACCTGTTTGAGATGGGAAAATAAAAGCGACTGCTGGACACGAGGTTGAAAAAATGTGGGGTTTCAGTAGGATGCTTTGCTCTGAAAGAAAGTCTGTTTCAATAAAAACCTTGATTCGAAAATTGTGGTTTTTAGTAGAATGGTATTTGATCCATTAAAGCTGTATTGGTTTCATTCTTTATGTTTGCCTTTCGTTGAAATATGTTGGTATGAGGCATGAAATAAGCATGTGTCAGGCATTACTCAGAATAATAAAAAAGACAGAACAGAGAAGAAGAGGCAGCTATGACTGTTCTAGGGAGCCCGATTGCCCTGCGTAATCCTGCGTCACGCGGCCCTTGTGCTGAAAGTGGCAGTGTGTGGGGAGCAAAGCAGAGGGGAACGCTACCACTGGTGTCACCGGGCACAGGATCAGGCCCGAGGAATGCAAAGATGGAAAATATCTGCCTTATTAGATCAGCCGACCCAGCCGCGCTGCCAGCGGTGGATTGTTCCGCAGAGGACGGTCGGAATTGCTTTGCCTGGCCTAAATTTGCATTACACCAATGACAGGGATCCTACCACTTCCCTTGGAGGACTTTTCCACATTCTAATTGATCTGATTGTTAGGAAATTGTTCATAAAATTAAGAATCTTGGAAGTAAATAAGGGAACCCAGGCAGAACTGCTCCATGCAAAGCGCAACGGCCATATGGAACAAGTTAGTCCGGGGAAGGCAACCGAGCAGTATAAATGAGTTCAAGAGACATTCAGATTTATTTCTGGAGAAAGAAGGGACTGGGAGCACGATGAAAAAAGGCAGGGAGGTGGGTTTAACAGACGTTTGGGAAGGGAAGTCGTGTTTAAAGGGAGGACATTTAAAAAGAGAGAGCTCGGTGTATGTTTTCCCTGGGATCTCTCGCTTATATGGGTGCCCAATGCATGAGCAGAGTCCCAGTCCCAGAAGGAAAGATGGGTTTCCTTCTTTCTGGAGCAGGTTTTATTTCAGGGACAGCCCAGAGCTGGGCCTGGAGGATGAGTTCTTTAGGCCACCCCAATGCCAGCTCCCAGAAGCAATCCTAAACATCCACTGGGAAACTCAGCACGCCAAGCACGAGGTGACCTCCCCATCACCAAAGTGAGCCTTAGCAGCATTGAGCATATGCTGTTAAGCCTTGACCAAATACCCAAAAAAGAAAAAAACAAGTTTCAAATAATTCAGCAGCTCTCATTGCAAACAGAACATATTTTTTTCCAGCATAATGAACTGGGCTATGTAAAGCTGAGGGCTAACCTAGGGTTATAAACTCGGGTTATAATTAAAGCTGCCTGATGAAACTAGAAGCATGTCCGTAAGGAGTTACCAAACAAATCACTGCCATTTTCACCCTCGCTGGCAGCCTGGTGGGAAAGGTGTCACCCAAAAAGAGTGGCAGCTCCGTGCTGACAAAGGCTTCCTTTCTCCACTGTCTGTCACCAGAAAAAAAAAATCATTTCTGCATTTCTGTCGCTTGACCCTGCCAGTCACATTAAAAAATGAAAACCTGCCCAGGGGACGCACCCAAAGCGAGTCCTAAGAAATAAATTAGTGTTTGAGAAGAATGGCTTCAGATACACGATGGCAGAGCTGGCAGGAGCCGCTGGCCTCGCTGGAGCGCTGCCCTTTCGCACCGGGGCTGCACTTGGCCTGTCAGGCGTGATTAATTCTTCCACTAATGCAAGGCCACAAATACACTTTGTCAAACTTTTGGGAAAAGCCCAAGTGGACCGAGCACAGGTTTCCTGTGCCGCAGCCGCTGCTGAATAAACACTTTGGAGACAGAGAGGTTTGAAGCTCCGGCTTAGCCCTCGGTGAGCGGGCAGGGCTGGGATCAGGCTGTTGTCTACATTCTTGAGGGCACGGGGAATTAAATCCTCAGTCTTCGTTTGGCCATCTTATAGAGTGCTTGACTTTTGTGCCTCAGCACTCAGGGAGCAGTCGCTGCCCACTGTGCTCCAGCGCACCGCTCCGTGTTGACCACGCAGTGAGCGCAGCCATCTAGCGGAGACTGCACGGGAAAGCAGGGGGTTTGTCCCCAAAATGCAGACCAGATGGCACTACACTGAGCTCTTATAGAGCAAAACCCACCGGGACTAGGCATGTATCGAGGTGGAAGCGTTGGAGCATCCTCACTCTGAGCAGCACTGCATTTTACACTCTTACAAGGACTCATCTCTTGTTTTCCAATGCAGGGAGCAGAAACCAGAACCACCTTCCCTGCTTATTTTGAGAGTTCTGTGTACCTGTGCCATTGCTGGCACCATGCAGTGATGGAGCACTTTGCTGTAAGGGCGGGTGGGGAAGCAATCACAGGGCAGGGTCATGTCTTAAAAAAGCATCCACAGTCCCTCTTGGAAAAAATCCTGGATGGGTTCCACAATACCACACACCTTGTAATTGCTCTTATTGGCCTCCAAAACCAAAATGAAAATTGGCACTCTACTCGCTTACATGCGAATATTCCATATTTTGCACGTTTAAAGAGTACCTTGCTGCTCTGCTCTGATTTTAGGCCCAGATCATAGAATCGTAGAATCATAGAATTGTAGAATCATGGAATCGTAGAATCATGGAATCGTAGAATCATAGACTCATAGAATCATGAAGGTTGGAAAAGACCTTTAAGACCACCAAGTCCAACCACCTGCCCATACCTACCATGCCCATTGACCGTGTCCCTCAATGCCACAAATGAGTGTGAATGACAGCCCCTCTCACTGCCTGCTAGGAGAGCCACCACTGACTTTGTGCGACTTTGGGGACAGCCTGTGTTTAAAAAAAAATAAGGAGGATCATTTCAGCCTCCCTGAGGAGGCTAATTGTAGAGCTGCAAAACTTAGAGAGTAATACGCTGATGCTGCAGATTGCTTTAATAGGGTTGAGCTCCAGTTAAGCATTTTAATGTGCAAGCTGTAAATAAATAATGGAGGACATGGCTTCCTTAACAGAGCAATAATTATTTTCAATTAAACCTTAGTTACAAAGAAATTAGCTTTCACCTTGCTGGCTGCATCACTTGATCTTGAGGAGCAGGTAAACCCACCCAACACCGAGCCAAGCTGTTCCCTGGGGATTCCAATTGCTGTCTCTCGTTACAGGCGTACTGTAACAACAACGGGAATAAAATAATGAAAACCACAAGATTATTGGATCCAAGTTTCATGGGAAAGTAAACACGACGGGAGTCATTCTCAGGCACCGTGCAGCCTTCCAGAAATGTGGGAACTGGGAAGCAAGTCATGCTCACCTGAGCTCCGCATGACTTCAGGGCCCTTAGAGCATTACCACGGACTGATGGCCTTGTCCTCTTCTGGGGGAAAAGAGGAACTAAATGCTCACAGCAGGAATCAAGTGAGCTTCGGCCCTCCTAATAAAACATGGCCATGTCTATAAAGAAATCAATCAAACAAGTCACAATGTTCTTTGTTGAATGGTTTATGCACTTCTTGGTGCCCACCATGCCAGTCTCACCCCCCCTGAAGAAAAAACATAGGAAAGCCGATCCTTTTTTTTTTTAAGATTGGCAATCAAACCGATCGGGCTCTTATTGGTTTAAGACTGCCCAGAAAATTTCATCCACCAAAATGTGTGAACCGCCCCACCTGGTGAATCCACCTATGCACAGCAGAGCTGCAAGCTGACATCAGCATGTGGGTTCACAAGAGGAGCTATTTGGGATGTCTCTTTTTATACCGAGGATGTGCCAACAACTGTATTCTCTGCTTTCTCATGAAACTTGAGAGGTTTTGGCTGGGATGAGGTGACTTCCCCTCTAAAGCACTGTGATGGGTGGACGGTTGGACTGGATGATATTAGTGGTCTTTTCCAACCTTGATGATTCTAAGAGACCTGCTGTGGGGCTGGGTACCTCTCTGAAGCAAAGGGCTAGCCAAGAGATGGGAGAGGACCCCCTCCACCTCCAGGATTACTAATTCAGACAGAAATTTGGGTACAACACTAAGAGACATGACTGCTTTCAGCAGGGTAATGCGTCCGCAGCAAACGGGAGTTGATTTGTTCTGTCCTCGTGAGAAGGAGCTGCATGGAAATCAATCGATGCTCGCTGCTAGGAGGGGCCGGTCAGATGGATGGTTTTAATCAAAAGTGTATTTGAATTAAGACTTAAAAGAAAACCAAGCATTTAATCACTAAGCCATTCCAAAGCGTCCCTAATGCCTGCTGCAGAATGCCCTCATTACCAAAAGACAGAAGTAAAAAAGGAAAATAATATCAAGGGGTTAAAATCACCTCGAAACAGGCCAAAATTGGCCAATCTCACATTGAGCCTCGCTGCTACAGGCTGAAATAATGGAGCGTTTAAAGCACTTTCAGACTGAATGAACACGCCTTCCTCTGAAGGTTGCCCGCGAACTCCTTTGAAGGAAAAAAAAAAGATAACCTTAATCTTTAAAGTAGTTTGAATTATTTCCTCTCAAGCCTTTCCCTAAACAGATTAAGCCCCTATTTGAAATGGAAGTAGATGTTTACTCTTGTAAATAAGCATTTTCTCTTGTATCTAACAGTAAACAGATTAAAGGATTACTCTAAAGACCTTCCAGAATTTTAGTATCGAGTCCCCGAAATCTGTGCTTGATACGTCCACCCCCGGCACGGCTACAGACTGGGCGAAAGGTTATTTTCTCCAATCAAGTACATCCCAAACAGGGAGATTTAAGGCCTTCAGCTCTGAAAGACTTCGTTCTTATCTGCCCTATTGCCACTTTGCAGGGAAGCGTACATAGCCTGGAGCACAAATGAGAATCAGACACGAAGACTTTATTTTAAAAAGTCGCAGTATGGGAAGAATTTACTCGATTTCTAATAATATATAGAACATACAATAAAGCAGGCCAATATATTTCATCCCCTGTCAAGAAAGTTTTGTCACTTGGTAATTTGTTTTAATATATTAGTTTCTAAATATAAGAGCAGTCAATTGATGCATTATTAATGTGATGCGTACGTGTATAAATATTCTTTTAACTTCCAGGATGGTTGATATTAATGTTGTGGCATATGAAAGCATGAGGTACTTCTAACACTCGGTCCTCAGGCAGGAGCCGTGCCGCTTGCACCGAGGCCCATTTATAACTCCTCCTGCCGGGGAATGAAAGGGCTTTGATGTAAAGTGTTGGTTAGCTGCTCTTAGGATGGAGAGCCAGAACTGCCCCCCATTATTTCTGGTGGCAAAATGCTTATATCAAGGGCAAAAAATGTTGAGCTTCTTGAATAATCATATTTACAGAGGGAAATAGTGGTGTCCAAAATGGTCATCAGTTCCACTGGAGAGAGCATCTGGACATAAGCCAGATGTTTCATCCCGTTCTATTGAGATTTTTATGATTCCCACTAGCTTTTTGTGCCACATCAAGCTTCCTTCTGAGTTAAGGGAGACACAAAATGGCCGGAATCAGAGCCTGATAGATGGGCTTGCTGCAGCCAA
The DNA here is from genome assembly GCA_016647715.1 of Pavo muticus. Lineage (NCBI taxonomy): Eukaryota > Metazoa > Chordata > Aves > Galliformes > Phasianidae > Pavo > Pavo muticus. The sequence goes on from JACDJE010000216.1 coordinate 958,839, forward strand.
GAGCATTTTGGAGCGGCTGGGATACCCTACGGCTCACTTGGCTCCTGAAAGCTACCAACCCTCAGGGACAAGGAGTATTTTTGTGTTAACAACACTGGGTGTTCCAGGGGATGTCAGGACACCTTCAGAGTTATCAACAGAGTATGTGATACTGAATAGCTGTATAGATCTGATGTTGTATTTTCAAATATAAATCTGAATCACTTATATCTGACCAGTGGAAGTCAAACACAACTTGATGCCTTGCACAGTCCTTTGCCATCCTTCATTGCACTGATTTTAGCTAACAGACACACACAAAAAGGGGTCCAGTGCATGTAAGCAATGTTCAAGGGAAATCTCACAACTATACAAAACGAGAGGGTTGCTCCAAAAGTAATGCCTCCTATTTTATTATGTTGCCCCATGACGTCAGCAGTGGATGTTGGTGGACTGGCATAACAGGCTGAACCTTCCCACCGATACCCCATTCCATTTTGTTGCTGTGTGACAGATGGCAGCGGAGGGGCACTCTGACAGAATGGTGCCTGACATGGAAGTGCACATGAAGAAAAGGTGTGTCACTGAATTCCTCCATGTGGAAACAATTGCACCCCTGATGTTTGCTGAATGTTTATGGAGACCAAACTGTGGTTGTGAGCACAGTGAGGAGTGGGTGGTGTGTCTCAGCAGTGGTGACAGTGATGTTGAATACAAACCACATTCTGGATGGTTATGCACAGCTGTCACATCATGAAATGAAGTTTGTCTTGAACAGCTCATCCATATGCAAGTTGGTCAGGATCTTCTGAAATAGGAAGAGGCTGAATGTGACAGCTTCCTGGATCTCACTGTCACCAGTGATGAGATGTGATGTCACCACTACAAGCTGGCGTCATGGAGCAGTGACATGTGAAATCCTCATTGAAGAAAAAGTTCAAGATGCAGCCCTTAGCGGGTAACATGGTGTACTCTCTTTTGGGATAGAAAAGGGGTGATCCTTTGGGATTTCCCAGGACCAGAACAAACCATAAACTCTGACTGCTACATTGCAACACTGGCTAAGAGTCTCACACTTCCAGAGTCAGGCCAGCAAAAAAGACAACCTTTCTCCTGTAACATGGTAATGCCAGTCCTCACACCAGTTTGAAGACCACGGAGCACATCATCAGTCTTGGCTGGACTATCCTATAACACCCACCATGTCGTTTGGATTCTGTGTCTTCAGACTTCCATCTGTTTGGGACCATGAAAGATGGACTGCGTGGGCAATATTTTCCTAGAAGTGACACTGTCATAGTAGCTGTGGAACAGAGGGTTGCCTCAGCTGGTGCAGATTTTCACAAGAATGGCATGCAGATTCTTGTTCATTGCTGGTAAAAACGCACAGCTAATGGTAGTGACTATGTCAAAAAATAGTGTCCTGTAAACGAGGATTTGCTCTATCAAACAATGTCATTGTGCTCTTTGCATCTGTTGCAGTTTCGATGGAAAGAAATAGGAGGCATGACTACGCAGATGTATGAAGCAGGTGGATACACAGCAAATTCCCTGTCCAGCAAGGCTAAGGCCATTAAAAACTCACCATTTTAAGTAGGGTGGGAACAAATCTAATTCCAGCAATTGGGCCTGTCTATTCAGTTGTAAGCAACAATTAAAGCCAGTTGCTAGAAATTCATCAAAACTGGACCCTGTCAAGTCAACCCAGCATCGCCTTTCAAGGCAATGACAGCAGTGGTTGACACGATAAGGAGTTTGGGGATAATGGACTTCCAATGGTTGGACTAGATAATCTCAGAGGTCTTTTCCAACCTTAATGATTCTATGTTTCTACGACTCTCTTCCCCACCCAAAGGTGTTAGGGTTCCACCAAGCTTGCCCCCTGGCAGCTCCTGAAGGACACAGCCTCTGCAGCCTGTTCTTACATCACCCCTCCCCTCTGCGCCTCAAGACCACATGCCACAAAGCCACAGGAATAAACTAATCTTCAGCTGAGTGAACAAATCAGAACAACAACAAATGAAACCTCAGGCACATCCCAAGTTATTCTGGATCAACGAAAAGTGAAATACTCAGCTTTGGGTTTCCTTCGGAGGAAAAAAAGAAGGGAGTGGCGGGGGTGGCAGTGGGCAGCAGTGCTGAAGTTTGATCAAATATCTTATTTCACCCAGAATGAATGAAGATCATTCATATTTCAAAACATGTTTCAACATATTTCAAAAAAAATCCCCACCCCCCCCCAAAAAAACCACCAGAAAGAACCCTAACAATTTGAATTTGCCTTCCTAGTTTTCCCCTCCTTGCCAGCTGAATCCAACCCAAATTAATGAATAGTTGTGGTCACTTGAAAGTTTCATTTCTTCAACAGTCAACTCATCCAGCAAGTTGTGCCCATCTCAGTTTTGCCAGGGTCTGCAGTGATTTCCCCTAAAACCTTCAGAACTTCCTTTTATTGGGGAATGTTTGTGTTTTCCTTTGGATGCAGAGGGTTTGGTTGGCGTTTCCAGCCAGTGAAATCAACAGCTCAGCATCACGCCTGGGGACACTTATGCTTGAAGACAGCCAAGCTGCCTCACTCCTTCCCATACTTTATTAGTTTTAGATGATTTAAAACAACAAAAAAACCCGATGTGTTTTTCTCAGCTAACACATTAAAACATGGAATACTGATAACAGTGTACAAAGGGAGGCAAATGCCATAAAATAAATGAGCAACAAGCCTGATAAGCAATGCAAATTCTCTCCTCTATTAGCTATCTTAAAAACATCGACTAGTTTTAAATGCAAAGCTTTTTCCAGGTGAAATCGTGACAGGCACAAATACTGAATGCACATTTTCATAGAAAGTGTGAATTAATTTAATGGTTTAAAAAACAAATATACATATATATATATATATGTATAAAGTTTTACAGTGCACATTACCTGACCTGAAAATAATAAGCTTTTAAGTGTAGTTGGAAGCAGCCACTAAAACCATGGCAGACATGATTTTTATTAGAATTTAGATAAAAAGATTTAATGTTTTTTAATCTACGAGACCACTGGAGGTTAAACTCGCCATCTGAAGTTCGTTTGTGTTTTTCATATACTTTTTTTTTCCTTCTTTTTTCCTTAAACAGATCCGCTCATTTAAAAAAAAAAAAAGAAGCGGTCATCAGAGCCCACTCAATAAAGTATTTGGTTTGCCTTCGTTTGGCTTAGAGAAGAGGCCTGTAAAGAAACAGGAGCTGCTCTAAGTTATAAACATCTTCTGGAAGTTAAAAGGCTGTTTTCTCCCCCTGGATGTAAGCGAAGGCTCGCCCAGAAGACTGTTTCCCAGGAGTTTTTCACGGCTTTGCGTCCCAAAAGCATTTTACAAGGCTGTCAGCCGCAGACCGCCTTATTACAGCAGAGATGAAATGATGGTAACTGGAATTCCTTCATCCATAAATTCCCCTTGCCATAGATATTTCCACATTCATTAGGAGGGGAATAAGGAGCAGGCGGGCGGTGCTCGCAGAGGCTTTTCCTGCCTTTTTGATGAACTGAGGCTGAAGGGGTAAAAAACAAGCGAGGCCCTACTGGGAAGGTTGGGATTCAGATGCTCTGCCTCCTCAAGCAGTGCGCTGTATCAAAGCTTTTGGGCGGTAATTTATAGGGTATATAGCACAGGACCTTATTAAAGCCCCCAGGCAGGTCGGCGCGCCAGGCAGGAGCGGGCAAGCTTCGGGCAACGTAAATCAGCAGCCAAGCGACCCTAAATTTATGCTGGCAAGGCCAGCATTTGGGTCCTGCAGGGTCGTATATCAGTAAGGCTCAATGTGGGGCTCTAGAGAAGAGATGGTGACTTATTCTGGGGGATATCTCTGCATTCAACGCCTCAGGTGCCAGGTATAGCCTGGGGAAAAAACAGGATAACTTCATCCTATACCCCTATCCGCATTGGCTGCACACATCTGGCCATCTTCAGTCCTTCTGAGAGCAGGAGAAGTACTAAGTTCCCCAGGAGTTATGATTTTCACTGGAATCCGGTCTTTGTATAAAAAAATGTAAGTACAGAAATCCTGGACAGGGGATTAAAAAATAAAAAGTGCCTATCCTCATGGGTTTCAACCCAATTCCTAACCCAAAGAGTCTCAGATATGTTTGGATGAGTTTCAGAAAAGCATCCCAACTTTTGGACACAGATCCGAACCAAACTTCAAAAGGTTTTGAGGTTAGCACATCGGGCTGCACACAGCTCTTTGCTGCCCTTGTGCTGCTTCCCCGGGTGGGACAGAGGAGGGCTCTGTCCTTAGCAGAATCCTGAATCAAAAAATTGCAAAGCAAACAAACAGACCCCCCGAGGAATACGGAGTGCAACCGTAAAAGAAACAGGTACTCCGTTCCAAAACCAGATGGCAAATTCGAAGCATGTCTTAACATGCCAAGATACAGCATGCTACAAAGAGTTCAAACGGAGCATTGCAGATAAAACAAGTACTGATTAAATCACATACTGTCCATATTTCAATCAAAAGTTTGAAATTCATCCATGACTAGGCAACCAGACAGACTGAAATCAAGTTGAAGAAGTGGAATGCAGAAAATTTGGGTATTTTTTCATGGCTCTTTTAACTTTAGCAGGATCAAGCCGCTCATTGTTAATGAAACAACTGCATCTCCACCTCTCACTTTAAAAGCTCAACTCAACGCCAGCCCAACAGCAACACGTTTTCAGAAAAAGCACAGTTAATTTGCAAATTATCTGCATCTGTAATGCAAAGATGCTGATTCACAAAGGCTCAGGAGGCCACAGAGAAATAAGATGATTGTTAGAACCATGGAACCACAGGATCACAGAATGGCTTGTACTGGAGGGGACCTCAAAGCCACCCCAGCCCCAACCCCTGCCATGGGCTGGCTGCTCCCCACCAGCTCAGGCTGCCCAGGGCCCATCCAACCTGGCCTTGGGCACCTCCAGGGATGGGGCACCCACGGCTTTCTGGGCAGCAGTGTCAGTGTTAATGACTCTGCTAATGAACCTCTACTCTTTCAGCTACTTCGATTAGACAAGGATTTAGAGCTAAACCAGCTTCTTCTGGAGAGCACTTGCTGGCAAAGTGTGAGGCAGGTTGAGTTTTCACATTTCACATTGGCTTTGTCAGTGCCAATGCACTGACCCGCCACTGTTGATCCTCCTGGTTGATCCAAACAGATCCCATAGGCAGCAACATGGCACCAGGTGGGCAGCAAACATAACTACATTCTAAGTGAGTACAGAGACATGGGTACAAGCGATTTCTGTCTGTATTTAACTTTTTGGACTCAGCAGACCAAATTCCACCTCTGAAGCCCCACAGCAAGTGAGATGAAAATCTGTACAGCTATGTTGTTGTTTTCTTTTTTTTTTCCCCACTCCTTAAACAATATAAAAACTAATAAAGGTGTATCAGACCAGCTCAAATTGTATTTTAGAAAATGTACAACAGAAAGCATTGATGAAAAATAAAAACTTATTTAGGGTGGTTTTGTTTTGTTTTTTAAGATGCCTGTAAAGAATCCAGTGATCTGTATTGCGGCTGACATTTTTCACCCTTGAATTTCATCCTGCTGTGATTTGAAAGGGCAGAGATATCGAACATCTAAATTGGGGTTTCAAGTGGAACCTAGCTAAGCTCTCAGAAATTGCTCCTGCTCATCCATGGAGGTGTGGAAGCCTGGCAGCTAGCTGGCTGCTGGTTTCAGGTTATGAAAAAAGGGGTTGTTATGGAGCTTTGTTACATGCACAGCATTGTGAATGACAAATAACTGCTGCCCATCCCTGTCACTATCCCTGATTAGCATGGCAATGCTGTCAGGCCTCATGGCAGGCTCCCAGCAAGGTGTTACATGCAAATGACAAGTGAGCTACAGGAATGAGTGGGGTGACTAGGTTGGGACAGGGTACTGCAGAGGGGAGAAAGATGCAGTCGCTGGGGACATGCTGGGGACAGCCTGGCTGGCTGCCACACACCAGCTCAGGATGCCCAGGGCCCCATCCAACCTGGCCTTGGGCACCTCCAGGGATGGGGCACCCACAGCTCTCTGGGCAGCAGTGCAAGGGCCTCACCGCCATCTGAGTAAAGAATTTCTGCCTAACATCTAACCTGAATTTCCCCTCTTTCAGTTTAAAGCCATTCCCCCTTGTCCTGTATTTGGTGTGCAGCAGTTTATGTTACAAACAGACATGGTGTTAATGTGCTTTCACTTGTTTCCTTCTGGAAACTAACCTAGAATTGATTTTAAGACCCGGAGCAAGGCAGGGATTTTAAAGGCTGTACAGACTTAGAGCAGAGATGACGTGTATAAATTTTAAAATCTTTATAGTATTGGTAGCTCTAAACATCCAGCCTTCAATTTAATGGGAGGCGTAAAGAAAATCCCAAATCCTCGCATTCATGAAAGGTGACATGAGTGATGGTCATTTTTATCAACACAAGGTTGTTCCAGATAGATGACTACAAGAGAACTAACAGCCTTACTCTTCCAACACTGTGACAAACAAAAAGGATGGGAAGTTCTCCCATTTTTTTCCCAAATCCCCTTTCCTGAGCAAGTGGCTGTAGCGTGTCTGAGCGCGCTCCGCGTGGCGGGGAGTATCGGGTTCCCGCAATGTGCTTTCACTTAGCAGCTGCACAGATAACGTGATGGATGGGGCTGGGCTCCACATGGTGCTCAGCTCCCTCTCACCGCCTCTCGCTTCCCCCTGCTTCCTGCCAGGGACGTGCAGGACAGCGGAGGGGCAGTGGAATCTGTGCTGCTCGTCAATTAACAGCACAGGATTAATTCCTACATCTCTCTCAGCACGAGACGGGTGGAAGGAGATCTCAGATAAGGGGAACTGTGCCTCAAAACAGCACGTTTTCTGCTAGAAGCAGACTACTACTTTGAGATTTCTGCCAGGATAAATTCAGAATGAAACGGCCAAGACAAGAGGGGACCTTCTGTGATAAACTTTCAGACCACCAACAACATAATAGTCTTATTACTAGTTCTAGGATGCACAAGGTGCCCATCGGTTTCACACTTCCTTCTGATGTTCCACCAGTGCTTATCAGTAACCAACACCGAATTTGACTGATGGCAGCACAAAATCACCAAGGATCATTTAAATAAAATTGAAGGGAAAAGAAATTCAACCTAAAATCTCATCCCAAGCAAACCACCAGCTGCTTCCAGACCCTCTCTGGAAGAACTGGATCATACGGGAATCTTACCTGAGGTGCTCTGCCAAGCAGAAACGTCCAGCACCATGAGTCAGGCTCCAGGCATCTGGGGAGCCGACTTCAGAGCCCTGATACATGAAAGGTTCTTTTTCACTACCCAGTGCTTTTTGAGGCTCATCGGCCCACAGAGATGATGTTTTTGAGCTTTTCCCTGCAGTCACAAGGGCTAGAAACACGGTGTTTTTAAAAATGAAAACCAAAAGTCTCATAAGGTCCCATGCTTCCAGGAAATTGAGCTTTCATAAACACACCGTGACCTCGTGGGCCCTTTCTCTCCCATCACTCTTGCCTTGCAAACATAGAGAGGCCAGATTCGTGCTAAATATGCATTTCTTACCTGTCCTGTAGCAGTCACAACAATGTTGCTTACTGTCACACCTTCAGGACTGCATCCCATTTGCTGTCATGACATGGTCTTACATCTCCAACCACCACAACTTCCACAGTGCGCTGTATCGCCTCCATAAAGAAAAGAGGCATCAAGACCTTTTCTTTCCTGTTAAAAATGCAGAAATATTTTCATTTTCCTTTCTTTTCCTATTTTTGAAATGGGAGTAGAGGAGACAAAGAAGAGAAGTCCATGAACCAAAAAGAAACCCAAGAAACACATGTGGTATCTAATGAAATATAAAAATCCCATAAAAAATGAGAGTAGGAGAAAACGCTTCTATTTCAGTTCCTCTAAAAAAAAAAAATCAAGAACAAATTCCAAATGTGTTGAAAAATATTTTTCTTATTTTACTCTTCATGGAAATCAAACCCTTCCCTATGTGCGTCCAGTTATCTACATTTGAAACTGGCAAAGGCATGCAATGTCATCTTGTCTGCAGGTACCATCCCTGGGTTTTTTTGTTTTTGTTTTTTTAATTGAAATGCCCTTCTCATTTAATTCTGTTCCTCGTGGCACATTTTGGAAGCAAGTCATATCTGAGTTTCAGATCACCCCTGAGTGATGTAGTTCAGGGGACAACAGACAAATTACTTCAAGACTTGAGCAAAAAACAAAGGGACATTCAGGGGGTTTAAACTGTTTCATTTATCAAAAGGAAGATCAAGAAGTGATTTAATTACAATGCACAAATACCTTCGTGGAGTAAAGAATGCCACGTGCTTAAAGGGTTTTCTTTTTTTACGTCACGAAGAAAAAGGGACAAAAAGAAATAATGGGTGAAGGCCAAAGCCAAGAAAACCCCAAAGTGGGCCAAAGCATGTGGTGCTGCAGCAACAGGGATGGCCGGGAGAAGCAGTGCCCTTCGCAGCTCTTGGAGCCTTGATAACAAGGTCAATTAAAGCAGATCCTCCCAACGTTACCCAAACACAGGCTACTCCTTCATTTATTTATTTCCTTCACTAGAGAAACTGCAGGGGAAATTCAACAGGCGAGGTTATACTGGAGAAAAGCCTAGAAAATCTAATGACCCCTCCTGGCCTGAAAAGCTCACGAATCTGTTTAAAATGTGATTCCTCGTTTGATTTAAATAAATCCCATTTACAGTACAGTTCAAAAATATTCTGGCCTTTGGTAACTCGTTGTGCCGCCAGCCCCTAAACTCACCTGCCCTGACGTGTCTTTACTGTTTGGCAAAATGTTTTTCTTAGCTGAGCTTGCCTATATATTTGTTTCCAAAAAAGCTTGACAAAGCTTTCTCATTGTATTTCAAAAAGAAAAATGTTCTCTCTACATCTGGAAATACTAAAAAAGTGCTTTCTTACAGTATTTTTTCTACTATGTATGGACAAGGTCCTGACCCTTATTATTGGAGCTCGAATCCAGATGGGACTCTGTACGGTTCTAATCATTGGAGGGGATTCCCTTTTGAAGCCACGTACATCTTTGGAGACATTGGGGCTTTCAAGAAGTTACCATTTGTGGGAGGTCTGTTGGGAAGGTTTTAAATAGTTTGGGAACTTCCTTCTTTTCAAGGGAGACATACATGTGTGCCTGAAGCACAAGGATTCCCCAAGTGACATAATCACAGTTCACACTCTTAAAAACAAAAACAACAGATAGTTCCTCTCATTTTAATACGCTTTTCTCCCGAACAGATATTTTCTTCCATTAGACGCTCAGAAACACAGCTCTATATAAGTAACTACCAGTTAGGATACAAACAGTAATCTAAAACCAGGAGCTGCAATTGCAGAGAATATAGCTGAAGTTTGTCAAGACTATTTTGATGGAATGTTTTCCATTAGTAACTGCCACTCCATTAAAAAATGAAACCTTCTCGGAGAATGGCCCGACTTTGAGAAGTTGGTTGTAAAACATTGAAACAAAGAGCACGTACCAGAGCCGGACGGTCTCTGTTGAAACCATTTTGAAACAGCTAAATACAAATAAAGCCAAAGTGAGAAAGTAAAACGTTCACTTTTTGTCTAAAACACGCTCTGGCTGATCCAAGCTACAACGTTGCTTGGCTGGGGGGGATGAAATCCACTGTTTTCTGACTGGGCATGAAAACAACATGTGAAATGTAAGAATTTCTTCTGGAGCGGAAATCCAAGTTCCGGCTGCTTCAGAGCGCAGCGATGCTGTTAGTGCAGAGATACAGCTAGAAATGGTTTTGCCATGTGCATTGCACATGGATGCATTTTGCAGCTGATTATAGCCCATGCTGCGTTTAAGACTCCGACAGTAAAAAGAATGAAAAGGAAACCTTCAAATCCACATAATTACACTTAAGAATACAGCGCTGTCCACTTTTCACGTGGACTGAAGACAAAAGAGTCTAAAATTTTAAGAGCTCACAAAAAAAAAAGAGTGTTGTAGAGCTTGAAGAACCATTAGAATGACAGGGGCTATTTCATTGCCTGTGCCAAAAGGAAAATGGCCCAGGATCACTGGGGCTGGCTCTACCCCAGCCTGGCCAAACTCCTGGCACTAGCTATGTCAGTATGCAGGCCCAGCCAGGGACTGGAGTTTTAAGGCCATTTATTCCTTTTTTGTTGTTGTTTGTTGTTGTTTTTTTAGCTAAATTTGAGAGGGGAAGCATCTGGCAGAGGAACAGGTCTGCAGAATCATACAATCACTGAGGTTGTAAAAGACTACTAAGATCATCTAGTCCAACCATAAGAACCAGACCCAAAGACTGCAATCTACATTGCTACTGACTGAAAGCAAATCAAACCACCAAATGAAGATGGCTGGTTTTGCATACTTCACTGGGAGCGTTGTCTCAGGACACAAGGCAGAAATGCAGAGCTTCATTCAGCTTGGAGTTCATGACTCAGGAGAGATGCAGATTGATTGCAAAGAGACCAGAGGAAGGGAAGAATAGGCTGAGTCCCTGAAACCATGTTCTGATGGGTGAAGGAAATGAGCTGAACTTGTTTCAGAGCAGACCACGTGTAAGCATGGTGATAAACATTCGTATTTGTGAATGGTGGATGCAAACAGGAGGGCAACCATTCACCATTGAGTCTATGGCTGACAGGATAAGATTGCAGGCTAAGGAAGGAGAGGCACTGGAAGAGGTAGGCTGGGGAAGGTGGTGAGCTTCCACTGGCAGCTGAGAAGGAGATGGGACCTGGAAAAGGCTGTGGGGAACTACCAGAAAGAACCAAGAACCAAGTTTGAGGGGAGGAATGGGCTACAACCCCACTAAGCCCCACTGACCCCTCCTTAGGGCCCTGATTTGCTGAGGTGGCCCCCAGGCCCTTTCCCCAGAACATGCTAACTTTACCCAGACTCTTAAATCCAGGAACAGCTAATCCTAAGTGAGTGTCCCAGCCATCCAGATTCAAAGACTTGATAAATCTCCCACAAGCTGATTTTGAGCCATAATTAAACCTCCATTAGACAAAACCTGAGAAAAAGTCAGAGGCTGATATCACTGCCAAGTGCACAGAAACTAGGAGAACAGGACACAAGACACTAAAACTCAGTCTTTTGTCCCTATAATATGTGATTGGCCAGGAGGAACAAACACATACTCTTGAACTATTCAAGAGTTGCCATCCTTACCTGAATAAAGATGAAATAATGCACTGGAATGTGTATGGGCAGCAGGAGGACTGACATTGCCCCAAAGTCACAGCACACTGAGGCAGACTCACCTTTCTGTGCTCTATTCTCAGACTGAACTAAGGAATATTTCACGTTCCAAAGGCCCAGAGCAAGACAAACAAACAAACAAACAATCAAACAAAAAACGGGGTGTGTGTCAACAAGAGATTTCAGATGTTTCAATACCCACACACACCCCGCCACATCAATTTCCTAAATTAAAGACAGCTGAACCTAATTTTTTTTTTCTTTCAAATTTGGTGGAAAAATATTCTCCCCAGCCAAGCCGATATGTGCCAATTTTCAACTCAGAAGGAATTTTTGGATGCTAGAGAAAAGGATTGGAACTGAAGATTTATAATAGATGTGCCATCTCAGAAGTATCTGAGCTGGGCTGGCACGGCACAGTAACTCAAGTGCACTTATTCCTGTGACCACAATTGGAACCATGTTGAAGCATGGCCTTGGGAGTTCTGTGACACCATCCCAGCCAGAGGGTGCTAGAAATGGAAAGGCAGCTCTCAAATTTCAGGATGGCCTCTTGCAGCAGTGTCCATGGGCTTGTGTAGAGCTGGGGACTTGTATGCCATCCCAAGGCCCTTGACATGCACTCTGTGTGGCTAATGTGAGATCTGTGGTGAAGCCACCTCCAACTTTTCTTCTTTTCTTTGAGCTCTGAAACCCGCGGCCACTTGTTGCTAGCTCTTTACAACAGTTAAGGACTTAATTTCCTCATGTGCTGTTATCCTCGGGATTTGAAGTGCAAAACTGATCACCCATTTAGGGTAGTGTTCACTGATGTTTCCCTGAGCAATTGTGGATATCCTCCAACAGTTCCCACCTGTGCTAGTAGGTAATACTGTTCAAGATGCCATGATAATACTTGACAAGGCTCCTCCCAGTTATCCCCCAGTTAGTCAACTGCTAGCTGTGTAGTCTGCTACACTGAGCATTGACATCCATAGGCCACTGACTCCATTGTCTGCCATCCATCCAGAATATTCAACACATGGAATAGGCTGCCCAGAGAGCTGTGGGTCCTCCAGCCCTGGAAGTGCCCAAGGCCAGATTGGATGTGGCCCTGGGCAGCCTAGGCTGGTGATGGGCAACCAGCCCATGTCAGGGGTTGGAACTGGATGAACTTTTACGTCCCTTCCAACCTAAGCCATTCTATGATTCTATGATCCTAAGACATGAGTGTCTAGTATTGGACATTGAAGCTTAAGAGGTAAAGAATCACGTACCTGCACAGGAATAGGTTATGGACATAATGTTGATTTTCCTGCTTCACTAAAAAAAATAATGCTTCATTTAGCATTTGTAGTTGTGGTTGTTTTGATCTTACTCTGTTACAAGTACTGCACACTTTGCAAAGATAACTGGGCCTTAAGAAAGATAAGGGTCCATTGGAGAGACCTGGCAAAGAGCGCCAAGAATGGTCCTAAGTCTAGAAAACATGGTCCCCAAGGCAGAAATGGGCAAATGGGATTGTTTAGTGTAGAGAAGACTGAGATGAGCCAGTATCTCAGGGACTGAGCCTGCTCCATGGCAAGGATGGACAGATGGCCTCCAACAACCCTTCCAGTGACACTCCTCAGCAATGTCAGGGCATGTGTCCTCTTGCTTGGGAAGCTAACTTTCTGAAATGTTTGGATAACTGCACACCAAAAAAAAACAACAAAAAAAACCCCCAAAACCCCACCATTTCTCTGCCTTGGCAGCAATTCACAGACCTAAACACAAACAGCTGGATCCCATTTCTCCTGCCTCGGAAGATGAGAGCGGCAAGGTAGAAAGATTGATTGACATTAAAGTTTAGATTAAATGAGTCATTTAAATCGATAAGGAATCAGCCTGAGTTGAATTAAGTCACTTAAAGCTGATTGAAGTGTGCTCCAGGAATATTCATCTATCCTGATTTATGAACTTGCCTTCAGACCAGCAAGTATCACTGCGCCTGGATGAGGAATTGGATTCATCAAAGCACTGAGACTTTCACCAAGCCACAAAATTTGGGTTTGTAAAGCCACAAGGAGAGGACTGTGTGCAGACAGACAAATTAGTAACCACCCGTCCTAACCAGGTAATTTTAATGATTTCTAGGGTGATAAAGGACAGTTAGAGCATTACAGTAAGGCCTTCTGTCTAATGCAGCTGGCAGACTGCGCATCCACCAGCATATTAACTAGAGGCTGGAAAAACACTTGAGAGAAAAAGCCTCTTTACTCTGTCCATTTTCACACCCGTCCCCAAGGCGTTATTATCCTGCTGGTCCTTCCTGGCCCCTACAGTCACCTGAAAGCTTCCCTGAGAATGGAATGGAGCTGAGAACATGGGGAGGAACCACAGGGTTGTGGGGGACAGAGCATCTCAAACACAACAGGAGCGTGTGAGGGGCCCCATGTGGAAAATAGAGATTTGGTCCCTGCAGCACTGAACCGCCTGAACGCAAGCTGCTATGGATGGGAAGAGGAGGCTTTGCACTACAATTCTGCAAACTCCTGGAAAAGCCTTCTCTTCTATAGTGATCTATGTACTTCTATATTGGTCTCCAATCCAGCAGGATTTCCCCCAACTCCTTCTTGGGTAGGAGGAAAATGCAATGCAGTGTGAAACGACTGCAGGAGAAATAAAATAGGACAGCTGTAGAGATACTGCTGAGGACAGGAACAGAACCTGGGGCTGGGAAATACACAAACTTGCCTTTGAACCCCAAGTTACTGAGTTTTTCAACAGGACTTCCCTTGTCCCATACCCAGTGCCTTCCCCGTGCCTCAGACTTTGGGAATCCACCCATGTGTACCGCTCATTCCCAAACGCTTTCTCCACATTTCCAGACATCGTCTACATACAGATTAGCCCTGGGACCATATGTCTGAAACATTTCATCGCACCGGCACAGCTGAAAGTAGTTGGCGTTTCCTATGATCTACCTTAGGCTGTGGAGTTGTATCATGCCAGGGAACATATGTCTGGTGTTTGCCGGAGCGCGGTGATAAAATGAAACATGCTGCCTGCTATTTACTTGCCTGCTTAGCCTCGGAGTGTTACAGATTGACCGCTGCCACTGCTTTTCACGCTAATTCATCACCATTGTGCTGTTGGTGTGGGTGGAGGGATGGTGAGCATCCTCCCAGCGTCAGGGCTGGGTGCTGCCAGCACTGTGATCCCAGTCCAGGGAAGTAGCAGAAAACAAGGCTGGGGGCCTTGCAAGGAAGGTGGATGTAGGTAGGAAGCGATTAATGGAGCAGCTTGTGAATCGGTTGGCAGAATGGTATGCACATGTGGATTTTTTAATTACTGTCAGGTTTTAGGGTATGAAGTCTCTTAAAAAGGAAAAGCCTCCTGTTAGAAAGGGCGGTAGCATAGAGGTGCACACAGTTGAGGCAGGCACGTGTCAGAGAGATGCTAATAGGGATTACTGACGCAACGGGAGCAGTAAGAGGGAAGGAAGCCTGCTGTGCCAGAAGCTAACAGGGTGTGGGTGAGCCTGGAGTTGTCTGTGTTCAGATTTCCAGCAGGTTCCCTCAGACTGCCAGAAAAGCCCAAGCTGGCTCCCAGAGCACAGAACCTAGAAGCACATAAGACCTGTTGCAGGACATGGTCCTGGGAATGCTAGGATCATACAAGACTTTGAAACGGGAGGGAGATGTAAGGGGAGGCTGCAAACCGTGTAGGAAGGTGCTGACCATTACTCATTGCAGCCTGCAGGCCAGCTCCAGCCCACAGGACCTTGTCCTCAGATGAGCTCTGACATCAACATCGTGTCCTCCAGCTCCTTATTTGCCCAGTTTTGCTTTATTTTGACCGGTTGTCCAGCTACCATGTAAACTCTGACAGCAAGATTTAATGCCAAGCTATCAATTGATCAGCAACCCTTCCAGCAGCAGAGGAGTTGGAACTAGATGATCATTGCGAGCCCTTCCAAACTAAGTCATTCTTTGATTCTATGATCAAAGATATTGCCAGCCTTAGTCTCACCCCACAGACGAGAACCCTGTCTGCAGTGATGTTCTCTTCTGCCTCGTGGTGCTCACAATCCCACCCACCACCCTCCTGGCCAGCCTGCACAGAAGGCTAACAAGGATATCTCATCTTTCCCCTGGTTGCTGTGTCCATCTCTTGGAAAGAGGGAAAATCTGTTAACTTTCTAGACCACACAAGTCAAAATGGTGCCGGCAAATAACTCTGCGTGCCCTCTGACTTCATTTTAACAGCTCTCCAAGGAAATGAGGTCAGGAGTTCACCAATGGCAGGAAAGACCTACTGGTGACTTGGGTTATCCCAAACATTTACTGTACCGCTCCCAATTTATAAAAAACCTGCAACAGGTTGAGCCTTTTCCCCCTCTGAGGCGGATGAGTTTTCCATATGGCTTATATTTTGAGTTGCTAG
Source organism: Pavo muticus (assembly GCA_016647715.1). NCBI lineage: Eukaryota > Metazoa > Chordata > Aves > Galliformes > Phasianidae > Pavo > Pavo muticus. The sequence continues at coordinate 974,448 of JACDJE010000216.1, forward strand.
CACTGTCCTCTTCTCGCTGCAAACATGTGTTACAGGACTGCCCTATGGTCCTGCCTTATGATAATTATTTTAACGGCTGTTTTGAAACACTGCAGCAGTACACTGAGAAACTTCCTCATCAGCACAGTTGGTTAAACAAAAATTGATCCCCAGTCAATCAAATGCATCTAATAAGTTGTAGATAAATACATGATTTCATCACCTACAGTACGCTGACCCAAAGGAAAGGGAGTGATCTCACTCGGTGTGTTGATGTCTCCCGGTAATAAATGGGTTCTTCGTACCATCATGCTAAGCAATAAATGATCTCACAAGACGTGCTGCTATAATAAACTAAAACAATAAGAATGTGCAGGAAGGAAAATACTGCCCGTGGTGAGCTCTACTGCCCCAAAACATGTCTTAGCTGTTACAGACATAAATTAGCCATAATAAATCTTATTGGTTGTTTCTTTAATGACATATATCTCCTGCCAAAATGGTACATTCTTGAAAGGACTGTACAAGTAGATTAAATGGTTTCTGTCCTTGGGAATGTGGAAGCCTTTATTTGTTTTTGTTAAAAGACTTTTAAATATCCTCACATTATACGTCAAACAGATGTCCAGGGTAAATTCTCCTGACCCATTTAAACGTGTTTTTTTTTTAAAGCTGGAATTAAAGTCCAGTTTCTGCAGCTTGTGTATAGTGAGATTTGCTGGCTAGCACCTGACAAAACTCTGAGATTGTAATGCTAAGGTTTAATGGCTGTATGGTGTGACTTTTAATGGCAATACTGAGGAAACTAAGATAAATTAAAACCTAATTGGGAGCGTTAACAGCTTTACCAGTCTACACATATGGACCCCAGGAGAACCCTTTGAAAGATGTTACAGTTAGCTCCCATTGCAGGGCTTCCAGCCTTGCTCGATGACCTCAAAACTTGCTCCACTCTTTGTGGCCTTTAAACACTACTAAGATGTGCACCACAGCGTGCACAAATACAGTGGTAGGATGCAGAAGGGGCTTTATTTTCTCTTGCTAACAGAAAAGCAGCTTATTCCACATCTGCTCAGTAGGATGTTGTGTAATTTTCAACCACTGTTGCAACTTTAATGATTGTGTGCAAGCACGTTGCCTGATCTTTCAAAACAGAGCCCAACACGATCCACGAAGAAAAGACATTGCCAAGGTCAAAGTAAGATGGGCTTCCTGCTGCGGAGCCATGACTACTTTTAATGCGTGGAAATACTGAAAAAATAATATTTGACCTAATATTTCACATCAAAGCACAGGTGGACAACGCCTCCCACATTAGATCCAGGAACAACATCATCCGTCTTTGCTTCACGGGCAGAACTCAAGCACGTGCCTTTGCAAGCCAGACACAGGCTCAGTCTGCAGTTGTTTTTTAATTCCTTGAGCATTTCATTCTGACAGAGTGCCACTGATGAGCAAAGGCCATCACTGCGTGCCACCTTGCCTACTGGCACCTGAAGGAGGCCAGGTATAGTCTATGGTATGGCACCCTCTACAGTCCCGCTCCTGGAAAGTAGCAGTCTCCTGCCTCAGGCTTGTCTTTGCTGGCTCTTGCAGATTTCCAGGCATGGGATCATTGCCACAGCCACAGGAAGCAGCAAAGTGGTGAATTAGCAAGACGAGGAGGAGGCTTCAGACCAGTTTGGGGAGACTCTGTCCTTGCTCTTCCCAGGCATCCTCTGCTCCTCTCCCACAGCCAACTCTTAGCAGCACTCACCCCTCCTCAAGAGGAGCTCCCCTTGCATTGCAGGGCATGGAGAGGACAGGAAATAGCAGCAAAAGTCAGAGAAGCCCGAGGAACAAGCATCTAATCCAGCAAATGGGAAAAGATGAGGAAAAATGGGAAAAAAAAGAAGAAACAGAAGCAATATATCAACACAGGAGAGCTGGTTGCCATCTCTAACAGATCATGGTGCTGGATGGTGAGAAAAAACTGAAGACTTGAAAAAAAAATGCAGAAAAAAACCATTTAGGAAGGGTTGTGTTTTATTATTCCACTGCCCCAAGAGAGCTGCTGTCTTTCATGGGTCAACTCAGCCTGAACCCAAAACAAACATGGTGACAGTAAATTACACCAACAGGTACCAAATGTCTTCATCCAGCCTGCAGAACAGGGACCAGAGAGCACAGCAGTGACTTGCAGATGAGTTAAGCAACAGCTTGTCTGCTTCAGCACCAAAAGGGCATTTTCATTTCACTTAGCTGTTTTTAAGTTATTCAGGGTTTAAGCCCCAGAGTAACACAGACCCAATGAATTGCTGGTGGTGTCGTTCATGGTGGGAAAACACTTGAAAAGTAGTTGTAATATTCCTAATTTCAACATGTGCACACATCCCTGAGGATGCAGAGCAGCACCCGCTCTCTTGAGTCCTCCTGTAAGTCCATCCCCACCAAACCTCATGCTCCATGCCTCTGTTCTTAGTCCTGGCTCTCCTTGCTGGGGACATTCATGTCTCCACATTTAGGGAGCACATTTAGATGATCCAGACACATTCCCTGCTTGACATGGAGGCTTGTGTCAGAAGCTAGGTGAGGTCTGCTCCAAAACTCCCTGGCTGCAGTTGCAAGCCAAAAAGCCATAGCCACTTGCAATTCTGGAAAGATAATTGTACCGCTTTTCCAAGCCTCCCTAGCAAAATGGATAAACCTGTCATCCATGGAGCAAAGGTGCCTTCCCCCAGCACCCTGCACATCACTGGTATCTGCAGCCAGAAGGTGTATGGCTTCAGTCTGCCTCCACAGGTGCTTTTGGGCACAGGAACTGTAATGCCTTCTTATTCATAGAATCATAGAATGATAGAACGGTAGAATCATAGAATCATAGAATAAGTAAGGTTGGAAAAGACCACTAGGATCATCTAGTCCAACAATCATTGGTATCACCAATGCGTTAAATCAGTCTGGGCAGATTTCTAAACAAAGATGCTCTTATTCCAGGCATTAATGTAATGCAGGCATCCCAGGCAGATCAATGAAGGTAATCTGTGAATTTTAAATTAAACCCAGAAATTCCAGTGCATTCAACCCCAGGCTCTCAACACAACATTACTGTATCAGGAGGCAATTCTCCATAGCTGCAAGGGCACAGCAGCAAATCTGATCACATCCTTAATCTGTTTAACCAGTAGCCACCAGTAAATCAGCAGAGAACCTGTCAGAGGAGTGTGCCTCTGGAGTCACACCAAAGACATCCATCCAGGTATTGGGTTGTTAGAAAGCAAAATTGGGCAGCAAAGAATAAACATGGGCATCTCCAGCAATGCCAAGAAGATAGAGCAGGGAAACTCTGGGTCATTACTGAGGAGGAAAAGGGAGTTTGGGACAAAAATGGAGGATAAGCCTGGCTATGAGCTGTCCTGTGTCACTGCATCAGTTGGGTACCACTGCTGCCTTGGGAAAGGAATTAGTGTGCCACGTCCTCCACCTCTCCAACAAGACAAAACAGTGGTCTTCCCCATCTGCACCCAGCACCATTTGATTTGCATGTCACATTCTGCTCATGTCAGTTGTTTTTCGTGTTCAAACTAGGTGCAAGTTCTTGAAAACTGTCTTTATGGTGACTTTTATTGGGAAATGAGGCGTGAATGCAGAATGACAAGCCCCAGCCAAGCCTGAAAAAATCTTTAAGTGATCTTCTTGAATTGATTTTCACAACAGGACGTGCACAGCGCTGACAGGAGATTTTTCTCATTAACTCAGCATTAGCACAGATCACTACACTGTCTCTGCCATCTCTGATTTGAACATTGCTGGAGTGAGGAGACCTCTGAGGAGGGCTCTTTGCAGGTCCAGACACCTGGTTTTCTTAAAATTATGATCAGAAAGGTGACCTGAATGATCAGTGCAGCTTAGTGCTGGTCACACATGCAGGCAGCAGGAGGGAACATCCCATGGGCTTTCTGCCAGGGTACCCCATACATGGACTGCAGTGAGCAAGAGGTTTTGGCTGCTACCTGAAAGTGTGCTGACAGGGCAGAAAATTCACCCCTTTGCTGTTGCCTTCATCTTGAGTTACCTATTGACACCTCCTGATGATTGCCCAGCATTGCAGAGGAACACAGGCATGGGGCTCCCGTGCGTGCTCTGCAGCACATACCATTGTGTGAATAAACACCCTGTATTTTTCTTCTCCTTGGTGTGGGAATTACTACATCTTAATTGTGTTCCAGAGCCAATCTTAACCCGTGCCTTCTGCAATCATAACACAAGTGGCAAAATATAGATGGCAATGGTGGTGCGGTTAAAAATATTCAGAGATCTGGACTACCTGTATCCATACTGCCTATTTAGAGCTCTTGGTAGACTTTTTCCACTCACTTTTAAGCCTTATTTCACCTACTTTCCTGAGTAAAATATATGTGTAATTCATTAAAATAAAATTCCAGTGTGCAAAATCAACACGGAAATGACACGAAACTATGTTAAATGTTCATATACCCCACAGAGCTGCATGGATTAGGAAAAGGCTAGCAAAAATAGAACGACACCAAAACACTCATGCAAACAGCTCCCATGAGGAGCAAAGCAGGATAAGAAAGGCTAGGAAAATAAAACTAAGCATTCCTCGCCCGGATTTCAACACTGGGGGTTAAGCGGAGTTGAGTTCTCCCTTCCACCCTCATTCCTGCGTCGAGTAGGGAACTATATCGATTAATCTTCAACGAGGAAGTGAAATGCAAACAAGAAATGTGCTGTTCTGGGGACCGATCCAAACTCTGCTGAAATTGAGACTGTATTTCTCATCTAGTTGCATGGGCCAGGAGGTGAGCCCTGGCTGGGCATGTCCAAGGTACAGGAGAGCAATTGGCTCGTAGGGCCAAAATTCTGTCCTCGACTCAGGACAGATTGTGCCAGAACAATACAGCCAAAACCTTCCTGTGCCTCCCAATACTTCCAGCCAAGATTTTACCTAAAGGTCTCAAAGAACACATAAGAGATGTTTTTCAAGAGGAAAAAATAAAAATATTTCTCTCTGGGTAATTCAGAAGTTTGGCCTCAGCACAACTGGATGTGCGACTCGCAGGTGCTCCTAGACCCAGAAGTGCATGCTGTGGACAACTGGGTTGTGGCTTTAGCTCTTGAGGTAAGTGGGTTAGATTTACTCCACAACTCACAAACAATTATAATTTTTGCAGCTAGAGCATTGGAGACAAGAAAAGACAAGAGAATGATTTGGGGATGGAGGAGGGCGAAATGAGATTCTCAGTTTGTTTAAATCCAGTCCAGGTGGACTTTTCTGATTCTCACCCAAGTGTTTGGTCTTTTATCTGGTTGTGTAAGTTCCAAAATGGTGCTTTTATCTGGAAGTAGCCCATTTCAGCTAAACTCAGAGAAAGCAGGGACACTCACTCATGGGCTTTATTCCTTCTGGTTCACCACCCAACATATTTTCTTGCATATCATACAGCAAGAAAAGGGACAGGGTTGGATGACAAAGGCAAAAGGATGCTGCTGATAAAGCAAACAGCACAGAGGGGTCTGACGCTGGGAGCATATGTGCTTTCCCCAAAGCCTCTGTGCATTATTTTGCCAATGGATCACAGCAGATGGACCAGTGCTCCAAGAGGAGAAACAACATGGAGATACAACAGAAAGCACTGCTACAATTACATACTTAGAGTAGTGAAAATCACGTAGTGTTGAAGGAAGAAGGGAAGGAAGAAGGGAAGGAAGAAGGGAAGGAAGGAAGGAAGGAAGGAAGGAAGGAAGGAAGGAAGGAAGGAAGGAAGGAAGGAAGGAAGGAAGGAAGGAAGGAAGGAAGGAAGGAAGAAGACTTAACAGTAGGGAATGGTTCAACTGAGATGCTCTGATGCTCTGCAGGAAGTACATTTGTGTTGGGAAAAGATCCAGCACATCGTGGGTCTCATCTTGACTCTCACCATTAATTCAAGCAATGCCTATACTGCAGAGCAGGAGGGGCTAATATACCTTCCAGAAACTGTGTCATCATTGCCCTTATATCAAGGATCTGGATACCCACAGAGATGTCCCACAGCCTTCCCAGCATCAGCCTGACAATAAATCCTTATTCTAAATCATGATTTTTTAATGAATTACTTCATTCTGTGGGATTCCCCACCTTTCTGTTTTCCAGAAGGTCCTTTTGCCCTTCTGCTATCTGGAGGACAAGCGTTTAAGACATATTTCTTCTTGACCCACCAATTTCATCCCGCTTTTGCATTACAGTTCATGTCCCTTTCCAGGCTAACAAAGCCAAGTGTTTCACTCTCTCCACAGATGAACATTTTTTGAGCTCTTTGATTATTTTCAGCCCTCTTTAATGAGCCCTACCCAGGTCTGCAATAACCTTTCTAGAATGAGCTGAGATTTCACAGACAAGGTCCCACATCACTACTCCAGACAAAGCTGCTATGTGCTCAGCACCCTTCCCCTTTTCATTTGTTCTGTGTCCTAATAGGAATATTCCCCCTGTTTCTGACCACATCTTTAGTGAGAACTACTGGCGATAGGTGGATGGTTGGACTGGATGATCTTGTTGGTCATTTCCATCCTTGGTGATTCTATGATTCTATGATTGACACACCAAGGATGCCTCCTGTCAGTCACATCCCTCCCTAATCCCCAGTAGGCTTTTCATGGGCACAAGCTGACTCTGAAGCAGAGCTAGGGGATGAACCCATCTGCATCCCACTGCCCTTGCTCCAGCCAGTCCTTCTTCCCCTGGGGTACCACTCAATCCCCTTTCCTCTTTTGGCCATGGAGAGCATCAAGCTCAGCCACAATTACACGTCTATTTTTCTAATACAGCTGTTCTGATACAGCTGAAGGGGTCTCTGTGGCCAGCACAACACACAGAGGCCTTTTTGTAGAGACAATTCACCACGTTTGACTTCTTGCTGCTTTAAAGAACCCCAGACTCACTCTGCAACTGCAATGGAAAGAGAAGGAAGGGAGTTTGGCATCAGGCTGGAAAGCTAAACACCTTCTCACCTCAATGGTATGTTTTAAAACTACAGTCTGGTCATGATTTGATATTTCTATTTCTTCCATTGGTAGCAAATAAAGCAAAGACATAACCAATTTAAAGCAATAACACACAAAGCTCAGGCTTTAGCAATTTTCTCTAAATTCATTAACATGCCAGGGCAGCTGAAGGAAGCAGAAAGAGCTTTGAAATGGACTGATTGAGATTCCTAAACCATTTGATCATGAAACAAAATGAAAATATAATCTTAGTGGAAAAGGATCTTATTATCAGAAGATCATGACAGAATGTATTTTTTTAAAGAAAATTAAATAAGCTATTTTTCCTTTTAAGAACAGTAGACTCTGCAATTTTACCTTTGTAAATGAAGCACATGTTCCTATTGTTTCAAACAAACGAGTCAGGCTAGTAAAGGTTTTAATGAAGTCATTCTGTTGTTTCATATATAGTGATTTACAAAATGACCAGAGGAGATGCGTCTGTAGAAACAGCAAACATGAAACAAATTTCCATCAGTCCATGCCATCTAAAGGTCCCATCACATCCCACAGCAATGCCAAGGGGAAGGGGAGCTGGCGACAACCAGAAGGTCATGGAGCGGGACAACTACCTTTTCACTGTTAAAAAATATATACTGAAGTATCAGCTTCATGTTCAGCCATCTACAAAAACAACAAGAAAAAAGAAATGAAAGATGCTGTTAGGAAAGGACAAATTGGACGTTATCCTGATGCCAGTGAAGAAACGCAAGTTTTTCCTGCTGCTGACCTCTGTCAGCAAGGCTGTGACAGAGTCAGGAAGGATTCCCAGAGGGGAATATGGTAGTGATGTACGTATTAATATATAGCCTCTTCTCCCAGGTAACAGAGATAGGACGAGAGGGAATGGCCTCTAGTTGCACCTGGGGAGGTTCAGTTGGCTGTTAGGAACAACTCTTCCAAAAGAGCAGTGAGGCAGTGGCACAGGCTGCCCGGGGAGGTGGTGGAATCAAGGAACGTTTAGATATTGTACTAAGGGACATAGTTTAGTGGGGAAATAGCGGTGGTAGGTGGATGGTTGCATTAGATGACCTTGGAGGTCTTTTCCTACCTTGGTGATTCTATGATTCCATGATAATAATATGATATAAGATGGAATATTAACCAATTGGAAGCAGCAGGGATCTCACAGAACTTCCTAAGCTGGGGTGTCCAGGTGGGCCTGAGGGACCTTGGGACCCATTTGGACCCTGGCAGCTCCATCTCCATGGCACTGCTCCTAGGGTCAGCCTTGCTTTTTTGCCAAAGTCGACTTTTTTTCCCATAGAATCAGATGGAAAATTCCACCCAAGTGCATCAGGGAAAAATCCAAGAGAAAGCCTCCTCTGTGGGGAAGTGTCAGACACTTTTACAGTGATCAGAAATGGTGAAGCAAAGCGTTTCAGTCTTCCCGAAATTAATTCTTTTTAGGAAGGAGGAGATTTTCAGTTTGGCAAACAGTTACAATAATTTGACTTGTCCCATAAAAAAAGAACAACAATATATATATATATATATAAAAGAAAGAAACAAATTGGTTCTCCCACCATATGGAAGTGCAATTTTTCCCTCTTCTCCTCCCCACATTTGTGCTTGCACGGGTCCAGGCAGAGCCACGAAGCTCCATGGGCTGGGGCAGCACCACTCAGATCCACACTTAACATGTTTATTACAAATAGTTGCAGCACACAGGGCGTCTGTTTAAAATTAATGCAGAATTACAGCTCTCACAAGGGAGGATCAAATTTATTAAATCAGGCAGGCATTGCAGGAAAATGAGGCAGGAGGTTTTGCTGTTGTTTCTTGTTTTGTTTCTAAATCCTCGAAAGAAACGTACTAGATGCTGGAAGCCTAAGGAAGCAGGCTTTGGATTCTTTCAGGAAAGTTTCTGCCTTATTAGAAGAAACACATCTAGACTGCCAGGTTTCAGCCTACTGTGAATTAAATGATGGATAAAGATCTCAGGAATGGAAGTAAAAATAGATGGTTACACCAGCTAAAAGAGAAGTTCATGCTTAATGTTAAGTAGGGGCAGATTAAGGTACCTCTGCGATTTTGGTTGAAATAAACAAATCTCTTATTTTCTTTCTGCATTGCCTTGTCCCATCATCTGCTTGCCTTCAGTCATTGCCTGTGGACCCATCCTGTGCCAGTGCCTGCAGATTTCCCTGGAGCTAAACAAAAGCATACAGTGAACCAAAGCCATTACTGGAACAGCATCTTCTACAATAGGTTTTGGCTTTTGGTGAAGCTCCTGGCATTGATAAATAAAATAATTGATATTAGTTATTATCAAAATTATATAACTAAGGGAAAGTTTGCTTGTTGTTACAGTCTTATACCTTAATCACAACACAATTGCTGACTTTTCCTTTAATGCTAAATTTACGGGCGAAAGCAAAGTCACTCAAAATCAGCAGGAAACTGAGAAACGTATGCAGAGTGAAACATTAACTCTATTTTATTAGTGCCTTACATTTTTACTGCTGTGATGCTTGGCATTTTTGCATTAGCTTAATATTTTAAGAAATTCCCACCACCAGTAGTAGAGGAGTCATTTTTCTTCCTCCCCTCCTCTTGCTGTGACAATAAAAATGATTAGTGCAGAGCAAACCCACGGAGAGGATCCAAACGCAGAGCCCTGCTTGGAGCTGCAAAAACATGCAATAATTGATTTTAACATCTTCAATAACTGGTTCCATATGTGCCACTGTCAGCCATGATGCCTCAATGAGCCCAACGTGTCCAAAAGCTGGGTGCTGGGAGGAACGGGCTGCAAGACTCACTGTTTCATGCTGTTGCCAGTTTGCCCATTGGCATCTGAATGGCTGTTCTCAGCTCTGCTTACATGTTAATTCCTTCTTTTATTAGTAACTTACATTTAAATGCACATTTCTTCTTAATTTCTTGAGAATAGAGCAATTTCAAATCTTTCTCAATTCTGAAAGACACCAAGGCACATGCTCAGGTTTACTCTCCAAGCCATACAGTCAGTGGACAATGGAATTGCTTCCTTCAGTAGCCCTTTAACATATCCATATAGTTTAATCATGAAAAACTGCAGATCTACATCTCCCCATATATCCACTTCTGGACAAGTTTTCTCCTGTCTCTCTAGTGGTTTTTCATAGAGGGACAACTCTTCTATGGGCAGTGAAGCACTGGCATAGGTTGCCCTGAGAGGTAACGGATGGCCCTTCCCTGGTGACAGCCAAGATTAGGCTGGACAGGGCTCTGAGCAACCTGATTGAGCAGTAGGTGTTCCTGTTCATTGCAGAGGAGTTGGATCAAATGGCCTTTAATAGTCCTTCCCAACTCATACAATGCTATGATTCTATGGTACGCTTAATGCATATTTTTCCAGGCCAAGCATGTACCTAGGATCTGGAGGCAGTAAAAAAGGCAGGGGGAATTATGGCATGATGCTCCAGAGAGTTCCCATAGCTCCAGGCTTTTCTTGGAGAATGTTAGTGAAAATCAATGAACATTTAGACACGGTGTTCACTTGGACACTTCAAATTGCTCCGTGTCCTTGTGACTTCTCCAGCTGTGACTACGACTGCAGAAGTGTCTCCAAATCCACTCAGTTCCCAGCAAGACAATGCATCCACTTCCCATCAGGCTGGGAGGTGACCTCCAACAAGTCATTTGCGTAACACATGAGGATTTTAACAGTTTTGCCAGTTCCAGCCTGAGCCCTCACTGCAGTTCTCATTGAGTCTCACTTTCTGCAGCTCCAGAGACTGCCACCAGACTTTGGGAGGACAGGGGGTCACACAGAAGACACTGATGTTTGCAAATCTGTAAACTAGCCAAAAAAAGAAGGAAAAAAAAAAGCCTGAAGCTTTCCAGTGAGCTGTTCTGAATCCATGATTCATAACAAAAATAACAGAGGGAAGTAGTCGATTTGCTTACTTCTCCCCTGCATTACTGGCAGATTTTGTAACATTATGTACTTTTGGGCTTCCTTCCAGATTCATGACGTTTAAGTGTAGGAAAACAGAGGTTCATCTCAATAGGGATCTACATGGAGATGGGCAAGCTTAGAGAAGCAAGCCGGGTCCTCACTCCACCAGGAGCTCTGCCAAGAGATCCATCTGGCAATGCAGATGGTTGTTGGGTGCTTGGATGCTCTACAGGGATAGCTCCAGCCTCTAGCTCCCTCTCCCCTGCAGCAGCATCCTGAGAAGATACCTTAATGTCTCATTTGTGGTGGTGCTCATTTAAATCTCAGCTCCAGAAGCATTATCTGACTGCATTCAGCATCTCAGAGAAAGGAGCAGCTTCAAAGCTTTAAGAGCTGTACTCACTTCAGTAGCATGAGAAGTCAGGAGGATTTCTGATGTGGAGGCAGAGGGATGGAAGTTGGGTGTTATCACCAGGAAAAAAAAATGAGGAAATAAAGTATCTAGTAAAAATAATAATAATAATAAAACAAGTACAGTTTTGTTTGTTTTGTCCTTCTTACAAGAGCTGACTGAACAGAACTGCAGCAGTCAGTTTCTCTGGAGCCCAGTTCTAGTATTGTCAGCCCCCCGGTGTTCAAAAGTCATGAGCTAGCTCCAAAGAAAACAGTAGACAGGCTTAGAAACCAGGGAAATAATAATAATAAAAATAATAAATAGTGGGTTTTATTCATTTTCCTTCCCATTTTTGACTCACGATCGTTTCATGCTTTCTTCTACAGCTATGAAGCCTAGAGGCTTCCATTTATTAAAACATCACACAAAAGCCAGGGCTTTAAAAAATATACTCGTAGTTGTCAAGGAGCTTGCTAAAGTCAGAATGTAGCATTCCCAACAGTGCTTAGGCACGTGAATTACTGTGTGCCTACATGTATGCACAGGTCATTTGTACAGGGTCAGTGCAATGGCTTGTGCTGTTTGGGTTAAACCCACGCTCCTAATACAGCACCTGAAGCCTGTGGCTCTGCTTAGCTTCTGTCTTTTCTTGCCTGGCTATTCTGAAAGGCCAGGCTGGAGATTTATCGAGATGATCTAATTTTTCCAGCAGGTGCTTCCTGAAGGAAGAAGATGCTCGGCACCTCTTTCTCGTGGCAATGAAAAGCCTCCTTCTGCCAGCACCATAGGCTGGCTGAGGCTGTGCTGTGCTGGGACCACAGAAACACCGTGCTGAGATATGTCACATGATGCAGCAGGACAGACCATATCCACCATGACGATGCCACTATGGATGCCCATTCCATGGCAGATGGAACAGATGCCTGCATGTCCCTGCAGCATGGTGACCGTGAGGTCTTGGGGTTGGTGTATTGGACAGGGACTTGGCAAATAGACTCAGCTCTCACCTCCTTACACTGCGACAAGCCTCTTAAATCCCTCTGATGCCTTGCCTTCCACACCTGCAGCCCCAGACAGAAACCTGACCCTTTGGAGCACATGTTATGGCACATCGTGTACTTCTTGATCAACGCAGCATGAAAAAATAAGGTAGAAGGAATGTGGACATGAGTTATTGCCCCGTGAGTGCCTTTTGTTACACAGTGCTTTGGCATCATTTCCATCTTTTTGTTCAGATCTGGCACATCTGGAGGTATGGAGTGGCTGTGCTGGGTCCCCCAGTCACTGATGCCACTGGCACATGGGCATGCTGAGCTAAGGAGGGACAGGCTCTATGCTCACTACCTTGTTGCTCTTGGCTCTGAAACTTCACCTTTCCCCTAAGCAAGATCTTGACAGCACCTGCTTCCCAGTAACGTGCAAATATCTTGGCACATGCCTTTCTGACAGTGTTTTGGAGCAGATATTCATCAATGCACAGAGCTGCTCTCCTGGTCGCCAGTGAAAGCCTTCTGTACCATTTGGCACTTGTACTTCCCAGCTGCACTCTCAGTGGCAGCTTTCCACCCAGGTTTCTTCTGACTGCATTGCGGTTGGACTGGGTTAGATCTTTCCAGCCCAGGCTTAATGCCATTAAAAGATCCTTAACAACTTGGAGAGGCAGCAGAATTGCAAATGATGGCAGAATTTTGCAGAACAAAATGCAGGGAGGTAAAAGCCCCAGTGGTTGCTCACCCCACTGCTAGCAGACAGCCCTGGAAAATGACTTCTCCAGTCTTCAGTTTTCCTGCATCAAAGCTACAACCAAGTCAGGAACAGATTCCAGTGATACAGCAAAATTCAAGCAATTAAAATATTTGGTTTTCTTTCTTAATTCCCATGAATATTTTGCCTTACTGCTTACGCAAGCCTTCAGCCATCCCTCTCCTCCCAAGGATGTGCATTTGTGCTGTCATCTTTTTAAGCCCCTGCAGGACAACAGCTTTCCTAACAATGTGGGTATCCGTCTTTAATCTAGAGAAATAAGGTGAAACTGCTCAGACAAGTGTAAGATCGAAGGCTTTTCCCCCATCTCTCAGCCATTCAACCATGTGGTAATGCAGGAAAAGATACATTTGTAAGAGAAAACACAAAAGCAGGCAAACAAAGTCTGCAACACTAAATCCTGATGAAGCTTCCATAGTATTATTGTAGAGCAAGGCAAGAAGCAGACATGTCAATGACTGTAGACAATGTTTGCCTGCTAGATGACATGTTTAAGTTTGAATGGAGAAATTCTTACATATGTCACTAGGAACAACAGAAGAAAACAACTGCAACATGAAAGACTTCATGAAGCAGATGACATTTGGGCCAAAATAAGTTTAAGATGAGGCATTCCTTTGAGCTGCTCCTTGGGTTTTTTTATCTGTTACTAAATATTTTGTCATTGGGTAATTTCTGGCTCTGTTCTCCATTATTGCCTAGTTGCTGTGTTTTGAGTTAAGAAGATTTGCCTGTGAATAGCACAAAAAAAAGAGAACTGTGCAGCAATATGAATGCAAACTTCTCTTGACCTCAGCTTAGTATAATGACTTCTTAGGGTAATAAAAAAAAAATAAAGAAAAAAAGAAACAAATCTGTTTTCTTAAGGACAGAAGTTACATCATTTTTTTCTTCCTGATTCCCTTTTTCCTATCTTCCATTTTAGCATTTCCTCTTCCAGTCACAAAAAGGCAGGGGGAATACTGCTAAGCTAAGCAGGATTTGTATTCACATGCAAATTTTTTAAATCACTGATACAATTTTGTATTTGAATCTTTTAAATTCATTAAAAAAATAACATTTTTTTAAAAAATCATCATGCCCAGGACAAGATCTCAATGTTTTTTCCCCAGAGCCACAACTATTTAGTCTTTGGAAGGAGCTTTCAGGGTAAAGACAGTTTGACTTCTGCATAAATGTTTTTCTCTTGCTCTCTCCTGTCCACAAGGCCACTCTGGTCTGGGTTGTTATTTTCCTGTGCTCTTTAATAGGTTTCCAACCACTGGTAACCCATGGAAGCTGTGCAGAAGCTTTCATGAGGAAAGGCTCTCACCTGAGGAAGGACAACCAAATGAGCTACTACTTTCTCATTTTGTCTTTCTTCAAAATTCTTTTTTTTTTTTTTTTTTTTTTTTTTTTTTTTTGCCAACGGGAAGTGTTAATGCCCCACTTGGACTGAATCTTCTGAGCGTTTCTTTGCAAAACTGAGACACAGGGCACAGCACTAGCTCCAGAGCTGCAGCCTCCGCACAGCAGGAGTCCTCAGCTAATCATGCCAACTTGAAAAGCACACAGAGCTGACCCACAGACCAGCAGCTTACCTGGCCAAGAAGGAGCAGAAAGTGTTTTCTAATCAATGCACAAGATACTCCTGACTGGGAATAGAAAGAGATGAAAAGAAAACATTGAGACATTAAGACACTCTGCTTTGATCAAAATTTTATCTATTGTATTGAACAGTGACTCTGTAACATCATATAGAAAAAAATGCAGCATCTTTGTATACAAGACATCGCTGTCATATTACATTTGTTTGTAAATAAACACAGAAATCCAGCATCAAATAATCCAGCCTAATTCAGTGGAGTCTCTCTGGGTTAGGATGCTTTGCTTTTTATCGAGATCTGAAAATCAGTGTTTGTCTACCGTCTCTTTCCACACCTGTTATTTGCTGAATTAATTAGCACACTTTTTAGAGATTTAGCAGATTCAGCTCACTACCTCAAATACCTCTGAAAGTTTTGCCTGAGGTCAGAAAGCGTAAATTGTGGGTATTTAGTGGAATTTCAAAAATACTGTGTTGAAAAATACAAGTGATGGAGATGACCCTCTCCTTTAATACAGACATCCCACACTTGCAAAAGTACATCCTGTGCCACTTTCACTCTGAAAGCCATGTTTTGAACTCTTCTATCACAACAAGCTCCTGAGGAAGGATAGGCAAAAAAGAAAACCATCCCTAAAAGTGATGGCCCAGCAGGTATGTGCTGGACTTCCAAAGGAGCTCAGTCTGCACTCAAGAGCAGGGGGAGGGAGACCAGAGCAACCTGCCCAGGCAGAGCCATGCACGGAGATGTTCAAGGGACTTCCCCTCTTGCATAAACCCTCCAAAGGAAGAGAACTCCCTGACCTAGACTGCCCCAGAGACTGAGACAGGTTGACATGCCAGCCTAGTAGATGCCTAGAAGCCGAGAGGCCTAGAGGCAAGCCTAAAAGCCTAGAGATCTAGAGAAAAGCCTAGAGGCACAGATGCCTAGAGGACTAGAGATCTAGAGGCCTAGAGGAAGGCCTAGAGGCCAAGAGGCCTAAAGACAGGTCTAGAGCTCTAGATGCCTAAAGACAGGCCTAGAGGAAGGCCCAGAGGTCTAGAGGGAGGCCTAGAGGCCTAAAGACAGGCCTAGAGGTGCAGTGTTCTAGAGGGAGGCCTAGAAGCCTAGATGTCTAGAGGGATGCTAGGAACCCTGGAGGCCTACAGCCTTATTCTTTCTCCAAATCTTTCTTATTGCTGCTGCCTTAACCATATCATAACACAGTGAAGCCCACCAGCAGCATCAGAGTAGGGAGTCAACCTGGAGGGTCTCAGCACCGTCATGGGGCCTTCACTCTCACCTACTGCAGGAGAGAGCCCCACTGTGTCATCGGTATTTTCCCACATCCTGGGAAAATCTCCAAGGTCCAAATGGCATCTGGTGTGGCCGGTCTTGGCAGGGAAATGCTGACCCTCACCGGTAGGAAGAGGCCCTGCTGAGCCATCACCATTTAGTTGCATTGTTAGGGACAAAACTCTGGCTGCTGAGGGCCAGGCGAAATGAGAACGGTCTGGCTTTTACACAAAACCGCACAAGCCCCGGAAAATCAATTTTATGGTTTTTGTGTAATTTTCCACAGGACAGAAGACAGAGTTTTTATTCAATCTGGCCTTTCACGAAAGGTTAGAGACTCAACAAGAAAGAATTCAATTGACCCAAAGACAGAAAAAAAACACTGAGTTTTAAACGGGGAGACAGAACTCGGATTTCTTGACTAGCTTTTAGTAGAAATATTATAAAAAATAAATCCAAAGCCCTGAATCAAGAGCAGACCCATGCTCCTCCCACCTATTTCATAATTCCTCTTCCCAAAGCCCCACTTGTTTCCCCATGGACAGGGCTGAACACACTGCTTGTTGAGGGGTTACTGAACACTTCAGAGTCCCTGAACACCTTGGCCCTGCCAGTCCAAGGCCAATTTCAGGGCAGCCCCAGTGAACTGGCCCCATCCGCTGCTGCCAGCCACTCCCCATTTAACCAGAGAGAGCGCAAAAATCCAGCCACTGAGCAATTTGC
Organism: Pavo muticus; assembly: GCA_016647715.1. NCBI lineage: Eukaryota > Metazoa > Chordata > Aves > Galliformes > Phasianidae > Pavo > Pavo muticus. The sequence continues at coordinate 991,078 of JACDJE010000216.1, forward strand.
CTTTTTTTTTTTTTTCTTATTTTGTTCAGTACCCAACTGCCTGGAATGAAAAACAAAATCCAGTGTGCCATGACGAAGTCTTGTAAAAATTCCCACAATGCAAATAATAAATATGGTGAATAAACTCCCTGCTCCTGAGAGCTCCCTGTGGATGGCAGCAGCACAACTCTGGATTTTGCTTGCAGGAATAGTTATCAGAGAGAAGCCAAAGAGCATCTTCCCTGCTTTGCTACACAACCAGCCCAGCTTGGGACTGCAGAGAAATGCCAGGAATGCACCTGAACACATTCAAGAAGCGCATGCATGGTGTACAAGAAGCACTGAAGTGTTTCTCCCTGCAGAGATTGAGCACAGTAATGCCACAGCTGTATGCAAGAGTGTGGCATGCCAAAGTTCCTGGTGCATTAGGGTGTGCCACTGGCTAGCAGGAACTAACTATTGCACCAGCAAAGAATTTGTGACAGACTGAAAACCAGCCCCCTAGTCCCTGCTGTCCAGGAACATCTTCAAACAGATACAGCAGACGTGGAATGTTTGTTGAAAATAAATGTCTAAGGACAAGAATTTCTGGTGTTTTTTTGGATGCTTATCTCTCTTATTTAAGAAGAAAGCTCCCTCTGAACTCCATGCAGACCACATTTTCCAGTTGAAAAGAGAATCACGAGTTTTTGTGAGTTCTTTCTATTTCCAGCTCTGGGGACAAGCACAGATCTTCCTCTGGCTTTGTCTTCTGCCCACATTTCAGGAGGGGCAGCAATCCTGGAGCACAGCACATTCTGCCCAAAAACTCAGGCCCTGTGCACCCAGACACGACTTCCAAATGAGAGCCTTGGGAAAAAATAAGTGCAGGGAGATGAGGCTGAGTCGTGGTGGTTTTCAGTAAGGGAAGCAGAGGCGAGGGTGCCTAATTGCATGTTCCCAAGAGCGATTGACGCTGCATGTGCGCCCACAAACACTGTGGAAACATGTTGTTATGCCGCAGGGTTACAAAGAATGAACTTAGTACACATTAGTCACCAAAAAAAGAAAGTGATTGCTTTTTCAGTGTTTTGTTTCTATGGAGTTGGATGGAAACTGAGACTATGTCCTTGATACTCTATGAGTTCAAAGTAGCAGGGACATCACAGATCAAGCATCACTTTCCCAGATGCAAGGAAAGGCTTGCCCTGGAGATGCGGGAGGTGCCTAGATGAGATGCACGTCTCCCCAGACCTATGTGGGAAGCATTCAACGAGCAGAACTTTAAACCAATTAAAAAGGATCTGGTGAAAGTTTGTGCACACACATCAAAGAAATTTGGAGATCCAGTTGACTAAATCAGCTTTGCTGATCCTAAGCATTAAAATACTGAGCCCCAACTCTTAAAAATCATCAATACCATCAACAATTCATTCTCAAATATGTTAATAATCTAGATTTTGCTTGAATTTGCCTTTCAGCCATTCCATTTTTCAAGCTCAGCTCTCCTAACTATTCTTCTCTGCAATCAAAATTAGTAATATGCTTAAAAAAACGAGGCATACGTAACATCAGAATGTCAAGTGCCCACTTCTGAAGGATGGCACTGTGCACAGTGAAGTGTGTAATGGAGTCTCATTCAGCAAGGGTACCCATTCCATCCTCATCAAAGCTTCAAAGCAATTCTCATTATACGACCTCCCAAAACAGATGTCAACAAAGAGCCAACAGACTGACCAACACACCCCAAACCAAAATCAGTGCAAAGAAAAAGAAATAGATATTGAAAACTGGTAAGTATGAGATGTGAGACTCAGTATTCTGACAATGCAGCAAGATCATTGTTTTTGAGGTGGGGGAACTCTAACATTCAAAGAGGATTTTTTTTTCACAAACATCCTTAGCAGAAGGGCTTGCATCTAGTTGCAGAAGAGGCTGTAGTCTCTGCTCCATTGAAAGAATACACATAACCATATTAATAAAAGGAACATAAATATGTAAGGACAGTGAAATCTGATGGCTTGTGCCCTCTGAGGGAAACCCCGTAAATCCCAGAAATGTCACTTTAGTCACTTTACCAAATTGACATAGTTTCCACTGAAGCAGTGAAAAAAGCAATGTAGTAAACTGTGCTTCTATGGTTCACAGAATCATAGAATCATTTACACTGCTTTATACTGTTGTACTAAATATAACTTAATGCTAAAACTGAATTAAATCATACTTAGTATTTAATTTTGCTATTTACATTTTCTTCTGGACAGTTCTTGCTCAGCTTGTGGCATGTGTCAGTGTGACAGCACTTGTCAGATGCATCACTAATCTGCCTGATATTTTACAGGTGATAAGAAATAAGTATTTCTGAGTTCATTTGTTTGGGGAAAGGGGTTGTGGAAATGCGTGTACATGTGTGACTTCATATGTATATGCATGTATACATAAATACGTAGTTAAACATTTGTGACTAACAAATTATTTTGTCTGAAGACAGCAATGCCAGCTAAAAATTTAGAGGTTTGTGATCTTAATTTTCTAAGGCAAATCTTTGGTAAGATCCAATGCTACCAGAAAAAAATCAAACACTCTATCAGACAACCAAAAAAAAGGTACAGAGCCTCTGTACTTGAAAAGTAAATACATTAAACCACCTCTCAACCTGAATACGCAGTATGAAACGTGACAACATTTTGCTTAAAAGAAAAAAGAATTGGAAAAAAATTAAAAAGAAATGAAATGATTTATCCTCAGTTTTCTCTCCATCTCTGTTTCCAGCTCTCCCTTTTCTTTCTCCTATGCATCAAGGGGAACAAAAATACAGAAAAAGAAGGCCAGAAACCTGACCTAAATCTGCAGCTTTTGAGGGGCAGATCAAAGGCTGCTGAACAACTTCTGCTGGGGGAGCATCCCCATAGATTGAGCCTCCAAAATCCTGCTTTTTCCCCTCAAAATCATTCGAGCCCTCGCAGTGCTGTGGTTTTTGTCTGCTTAGCACAGACAACAAGTTCAGAGCTATTCCAGCTCTTTGTAATTGGAAATGCTACGCGAAAAATAAAATATGTCAACAGTTCCCTCTGCCTGCCTAGCATCTTGAAAGGCTGGTGGACCATTATAGTTTTGCCCCGTGACTTAAAAGAATTACAACCGCAGCAGTTATTGGGAGAGCAGCTGGTTCAAAAAGCTGCTATGGCTAAACCTGTCAGAGCTCATGAGTAAACATAACGTGAGTACAGGCGCTGTACCGAAGGAGGAAATCAATTGCTTTTTCTCCAAAATAAAAGGAAGAGTTTTGCTCAGGGCGATGTGGAATATAAACGTGCAACTGTTCCACATTAGCTGCAGCATTCTTCTTTTTACCACCCAATTTTCCCTTTTATTCTACGGCAAACAGTTGAGGTTCTCTATTGCACATTGGGGGCATCCAAACTGGAAATCATTAAAATATAGATTTCATTTATAGTGGACCTTCTGTGAGTGGAAGGAAAGATTGCCACAGCTTCCTGAGTATATGATTTAATGATGTGTTCTGCATTTTCTTAATTTTCCACATTTTAAAGGCCTCTGTTCTCTATTTGCTGGAGGAGGGCTCTTTCCAGAGGCACAGCACACACTGCAGTCCTAAAATCCAGAATGCCCACAAGCAGGACCTGGATAGATGCAGGGGAAGGAGAGGGTACTTTGCACTTGGATCATTTATTTTCTCATAAATGCACAAGTTCTGTAAACAGGAAAGCTAAACCTTCAGCAAGGCACTAGGTTCCAAATGGCATGATCTTTAACAAAAGGCAGCGCTGAAAGGCAGCCTTTGCTAACGGTGCTTTGGGACCAACTGTGCCATGTGTCCTCCCACTGCTACCCATTGAGGTCCATGGAGATCTGTGGACATCTCCTTTGCAGACTAAGAGAGAAATCTGAATTTTGGGTAACTTTATGACCATGGCAGTGACCAAAAGCCAGCCAGGACAGCTCAAATCCTGCTCTTCCCAGCCCAGTGAATTGGCTTGGGCTTCTCACTATTTCCTGTAAGATCACAAACCGTGGTGCAAATGCTCTGTGCGTGAGCTAACTCGGTTGCAGCTGCAGTGCACAAGCAAAGGCACGGTGGGAGCATGCAGCATCTCCCCAGGGTTTCCTCTCCCAAAGAAACAGTGAGTTACGCTGTACAGAGCCGTTGCAGAGACACAGGGCTAGAAATCTTTTGTGCATTTTCATTTTGATTTGACCTGAAAGCTTGCTGGTTGGTTTGTTTCTTATGTGTTTCCTTTTTTTTTTTTTTTTTAAATTTTATTTTATTTTAAAGCAAATAGTTGAAAAATGTGGAGAGAAAAAAAATGCTATCGTTTAAACAACATATATAATCCAGGAATGAGCTGTGCGGAGTGCATGTCTGTTATGTATAACTCAAATTTATACCCATGGCAGAATGAAATCATCACTTAAAATAAAGTCAAATGTCCATTTTTCAGATTTAATTAAGACATCATTTTGATGGAGGCTAAGCTAACATAAACAAGCCAAGAGAGGCAATATGAAGAATGAACTGCATATAAAACCTGGAGCTCGTTTGTATGCCTGAGCTGCATGACTGAAGCTGAACAGTGTAAGTGTCTTACATTGAGTTACAAGTGTTTTTTGCTGTGGTTTAACTAAAGAAAGGTAAATATAAAAGAGCTATTTTTAAAAATAATGGGTGGAATGAACTCTGGCAGCTTTGCTCCCATGTTTTTATCTCTCTTCACTTCAGAGGGCTCTCCCTGGATGTGAAGCTTCCTATATATTCCCAGGCATCTACACTGCGTACACAAGCAGGGAAGGTCCAGAAGGCACTGGCAAGGTCTGTTGGCAAGGGAGACTTTGAGCATATTCGCTCGAATTTATAGAAAAAATATAAATGGAAACCATGCAAAGCTCCTTTTTTCCCCCCAGCTGATCAAGGCTCTCCAAAAATCCAGTGGGAGGCAGGCTCTCTGAAAAGCAATTACTCCTCGTGGTTAATCTATGGAGGAACAACTGGCAATTTTTAGTATTGCTAAAATACTAAAAATCACATAATGGCCCCAAAGCATACAAACATCTAAACAAATATGAACGTGCAAATGCCTTGAGGTCTGACTGAGATGTTGATCAGAGCCTCGCTGCTACATGATCCGTTAGATAAAGAAGAAAACTCTGTGAAAATACTGAAATTTCTCTGCTGGGTCTTGCAACCTTTCCTGGAGCTTTGGCAGCCAAGACTCCTGGGAATTACAATGACACCCTAAAAGCTGAAGTGAAGAGGCTGGCAACCCAGCAGGCATGGCAGAACAGAGCAGACATCACTCACCTACCAGGTAACCATGACCAAGAGAAGACAGTTTGCCAAAATGCCATAAGCTATCATAAAATATACAAGAACCAGGGTGGCGTGCTGAAGCTAAAACTTGCCCCAGTGTATTCAAGGGCTATGAACCACTTTTTCCTTATTCCCTTCCTTCCCGAAACCATTAAAGGATTAATGTAAAGGTCACAAAGGAATCTGTATCTTTTTAAAGAGGGCTTTTTTTCCCCTCATACAGCCTGTTGTGAATAATAAGAGACATTTACATCAAGCATACAACGGAAATAAGGAATATGCTGCATCTTGCACAGCCCCAAGACTTTGTCTTCTACAACTCCCTAGATGAACAACTGAGGATTCAGAGCGTGCCGAATTTCATCCTGAATTTGACCAAAATCAGCGCGGTGCCACCCTGACTCCAAAGCCCAGATGTGCCCGTTCTCACCCCAAATCCCACCCAAACACTCACTGAGGGTGGGCAAGCATGTGGCACCTCGGCGAGGTGTTGGTGCGGGCTGCATCTGGCTGGAAATGATTTGTGGCAGCTTTGACTGCACGCGGCTACCATACACTTAACCTATTTCCGAAATACTGAAATTACTGCCAGGCGTGGGACCCATTCCTTCATACTCAGGGATGGCTGTCGTAAATAATCCACTTTGTAACGCTGGTTAGCAGCCGGGTGCCCCCGTACACCGCAGAGCTGCTGGGATGTACAAAGACTTGGAAGGAACCTGGTGGCATCCGCTAGTGTCAGCTCGGCATCATCTCTTGCGTTTCACTGGTTGGTTCAGTATTTAATTTGGGGCAGATTTGTTGAGCTGGAGTACAAAGATGCATCCCCCCGTATTAATTTTTTCTTCCCTGTGTTAGCCAAATCTCTGGAGTGTGGCTGTCTGATCCCTTTCCTGTAGCTTTTGTGCTATACTCAGGGTCTGATGAACCTACCCATGAGGTCTTCCTCTTAACTCAGGCTGACAGAAGAAAGAAATCTGGGCACAGGGATTCACGCCCACACTGCCTGTCCACACAGGGTCCTTCTGTTGCAAACCTTGCCTTTAGCCTTTCAGTACCTAAAGGGGGGCTATGAGAAGGAAGGGAACAGAAGTTTTAGCAGGGTCTGCATGATAGAACAAGGGAAAATGGTTTCAAACTGAAAGAGAGGAGATTTAAACTATATAAATAAGAAGTTCTTTACAATAAGGGTGATGAGGCACTGGCATGGGTTGCCTAGAGAGATGGTGGATGTCCCATCCTGCAGACAGCCAAGGTCAGGCTGGATGGGCCTCTGAGCACTGATGGAGCTGCGGGTGTCCCTGTTCATTGCAGGGCAGTTGGACTGGATGGCATTTAAGGGTCTCATCCAACTCAAATGACTCTATGATTCTATTAAACCAGTGCTGGTGCTGATTACAGAGACTTTTGAGTTGGCCCTTCCTTTTTGAATGAGGAAAATCAAAGGACAATACCTTAATTTTTAAAAGGAATAGGCAACTTGGTGAAAACATTTTTCAAGGTTAGTACCAACAAACACTTTTTCCTTCTGAAATGATTTCTGAAAATGAAAATGATGATCTCATCAATTACTCTCATCACTTTCAAACCCATCCTTGGGTTCTCAATGACTTTCATATTTTAGATGTAAGGTAATTTGATAAGCTAAAAATATTACCTCCCGTTTTCCCCACCCATTCTCAAATTCCTGTGTCCCGTGCACAGAAGTGTGTGTAACCGTTGTCTTTGCAAAAAAAAATCTTTGCAGAAATGGCAAGAATTGCCTTCCACCTCCCAGCTGTGTATTGCTGTTTAACAGAGCCTTGCGGGCACTGCACAGGCTGCAGCACAGAGCCTGGTGCAGCTTGGTCAGGTTGTGGGGCTGTCACGTAGAGAACTAACTTTTCCCCCGTTAAACAGCAAAACCAAGGCTGCAGTAAAACTAGCAGCAACTTATTTTATGAAGTGTGAACCAATAAACCAGTGCGTTTAGATTACACAGATTACTTCTCTTACAGAGTCTAGCGGAGTGCAATTAGGATCAGGATTTTTCCCCCGTCCTCAGATGTGTTGTTTTAGTGCAATTGGGGATACATGCAGATTCTGGACCTTCCATCAAGTCAATATTCCAGAACATTCCGTGATGGGAGGCTGGCGGTGCGTGGAAGCATCAGAGCCCATTGATCCCAAAGAGAAAACCCAGTGTGGTATTTTTAATATTTGAATACTGTATTTGTAATAACCACTCCCCGAACCCTTGTTAATTTTTCCCGGTGTGAGCATCCTTGCAGTCTGAGTATTGCATCCATAATAAAGCCCTCCCCATCCCAAAGTGGCTGCAGAGGAATCCCCGTTCTGCGGGGCGCTTGCCGACGCTCACCTGACAGCTCGGAGCACGAGAGCCTTTCACTGCACACCCTCACTTATCTGTGTTCGTTTTTCAGCACATCTCTAGCAGCAAACAGTATTTTTGGTAGGAAGCGATACGGCCGCTGTGTGTTTCGTATTAATGCTCTCCTTTGGGGGAAAAAAAAAAGGGATCAATCTGAAAAAGAGTCTGTCCAAATCCCAGCGATTAACCAGCGGTATAAATCTCTGTAAGTGGAGTAACGGCACCTTATCGCCTTCTCCCCCAGCTCTGGTTGTGTTGTCATCCACTTCTAACATATTTTATTTTCTTCCCCATGTATTTTTCCAGTACTAAAAAAAAACCTCTTGCTTTTTTAAGTCCTACCTAGAAAATTTTCAGTTACATCATTTGCACAAATATGTTGTTGTTAACATTGAAAAACCTCTTTGCTTGCAGTTGTATATTTTATTTGGCTAAAAATGTGCTCATGTCTAATACATCACATGTCCTCTGGTGATACTATTTAAGCTAGAAATTCCAAAACTCACAAATACCGAATAGCCAAATGTTCCAGAGCTGTACTCGTATACTAAACATGTAATATATCTCCTCCTTCTCCAAACAGAAATAGATTTCTCTCTGATTTGTTTGATAAATTTGACCCAAGATTTCCATTTGGAGTTATTGGAGTTCCTACTGTTTTTCTGCATGTTGGTGGGCCAAGCCCTAATCACCCAAATCTCCCAAGGAGGCCATAAATTACGGCAATGAGATGGTGCTTTGTATTCCTCCTGCTGCAGGACGCGGCGAACTCGCAGCCGCGTATTTTGACAGGCATGAATTTAATTCATTGTTTTATGACAGATGGGAAAAGTGTACATGCTCATAGTGGAGATTTACGATCATTTGGGTCTGGAGGATTCTATAATTTGCAAGTAACGTGAAAACAGATGGATAGACAGACACCAAAGCGTAGGCTGACCTGTATATTCTCACCACTGGTTACAAATGGGATCCATATGCCTGGAAGTCTCTCTCGGAGAGATCTTCATTAGCACAGGCTCCCAGATTGCAAAAAGCACAGCTCGCTCCACGCAGCTGAGAAGTCACATTGCTGAAGCCTTTGTTCGTGTTGTTGCCTCAAGTGTGAACACGAAACCAGAGTCATATCCGTGTAATGGACATCAGTGCTGAGAACAGGCACCTTTCCCTCGCCAAGCTGCCCCTTACTGCAGACTGCTGGAGTTCCATCCTCATAAGCCAAGGAAAGGGCTTAACTGTTTGTTGCTCATCTGCGCAGCCATGCAAAGTATCCAGATTCATTTGGATAAACGTGTGATCGCCTGTGCTCTGTGAATCTTAATGGATGTTAGAGATGTCTTTTTCCAAGCATAGCTCAGCTGTAAAATATTTTTCATGCCTTTGCCTTACAAATGAAATAAGGGTGACGGAAATGTGTATGAATTTGAAGTATTCCAGAATGAATGCTTATGTTTACTTGTTGGTAGGAGGAAGGGACGGATACTCTTTTATTGTTACTACCCAGAATGTGACGTTTGATTTTTTAACCAGTTGAAGCCCACAACATGCTGAAAAGGCATCACTGAGATCATGCAGTTTAAATCCAGTGCTAAGTATATGACTGCACTTTTTCCCATTACAAACCAAAAAATTTATGTAGGAGGACATGTGTGTCAATGTCTCTAAATAACAGACTGCAAGTAAGCCATCCACATGTGGAAGGGCCAGGTGCATGCATTCAGAACTGGAATTTCAAATAGACCCAGAGAAAGAAGCATGTCGAGATTTTGTCAAGTGTTGACAACACTTTGTAATCTGTTATACTGCTGTGGTGAAGAGCTTTTCTTTCAGTACTCTTGGCAAGATGACATTAACACGAGCTTCGTGCAGTTGGAAAAGCAGAAATAATACCAAAGAGCTTTGTAAGAGTCAGCCTGGCAAGATAAAGGAGATGGCTTTACTGCAGAACAGCGTGTGCACTGCACATCTCCCTGACATGGCTGTGAACCAAAGAGTGGCATGGGGACACCTGCATGGGCTGGCTCAGGATCTGGGTTTTTTGCTTGACATGAACTGAGTTTGGGTGCCAGGATTCTTCAGCACCCAACAGCCGTACAGCACCCAAAATCCCCTGGCAGGCATGATGCACAACTCTCAGACACAAGCCACGTTTCTACAGTGTTTTCTACCAATTTCATATTTCACATGTGCACGGTAAAGCCAGCATGTCTAACCCTGCCATGGTCCCCTTCTTTAAAAGTCCACTCCTTTCCTTGGCTAAAGCAGGGCATCAGATCAAATCATTGCTGCTCAGGTTGAACCAGCAGCCCCCGGAGTAGTGGCATGGAAATGCCTTCCTTTGCACCTTAACCATCCCCAAATACGAGAATTTGCACATGTGCACCAAGCCCTCCCAGTCTGGGGATGGCAGGGGCTTTCCATCATTTCCATTGTTTCCAGCAATCCTAGTGGGAACTTTGTCATGCAGGACTGTTTGCCATGGTAGAAGCAACACTGTCCAGCCACAATTCCAGCAGCTGATGGCTTCTGCTAAACTCATCATCCCTTAGAATGAAAGCGTCATAGAGTGGTTCAGATCCACACAGCATACACCAAGTTGGCTCTGCATGAAGACCCAGCACACCATTCCTACAGCATAGAGCATTAAATCTGAAAATCTGCTCTGGTGCACAATTAGAAGGTTTTAATAGCAACACAAGATGGCTTGCTTAAATTCAGCAGAAAAAAAAGCATGGCTACAGAAATGCTATGTCCTAAGGTATATTGCTTCAGCTTTGCATCATAGAATCACAGAATCATTAAGGTTGGATAAAAAAGCTCTAAAACCATTAAGTCCAACCATGCCCACCATGCCCTCTAGCCATGTCCCACAGATAACTTCACCCTCTTCCTAGAGACCAGCCACTCTCTGAGAATCAGTTGAGATCTCACCGATATCCACCACCAGAAAATAACTGGAGTAAATTCAGAGCCCTCCACCTGTGCCATAATGAAAAACAGAGAGCTGGCACAACCCCATTCCAGTACGATGGGATTCAGCCTTCCTGTCTGGGACAGATGAGCTCTGGTGACCCTGAATGAGGTGGCCAGAGGGTCCTTGGTCAGAGCCACCCTCTTCACCCCAGCAGCCTGCCAGGAACCTGGGGAGCAGCACTCAGCTCGGGGTGGTGGCAGAGTGGAGCCCACGCCTGCTCCCACATCCCAGCCTCGCAGGGTGTTGTGTTGATTCACATGCGTCAGTAGATTAAACTTTAACTGCTTTGTTTTACAGCCTGGAGTTTTAAAATAAACTGGAATCAGAGACAGTTTGCTTTAATGCACTGGCTATAAACTACGACAGCTCTGGAACTGCTCTGCCCCGCATCCAGGGGCTGCATGGAGTGGTTCTCAGGATGTTCCCAGAGGCTCCGAGGGGTGCTATGCTGAAAGGGTAACATCAAGAAGAGGAAGGGATCCCTGGGCTGATGGGTGCACTGATGTTTGGGGCATTGGGAACCTACAGACTTGTTTCAGGCGTCCCCAAGCTCTGTGCCTGCATTTCAGGCTCCCAGCATCAGTGCTTGGTACCAATATGGCATAGCCCCAGCTCCCTGGTGCTGGAGATGTCCCAGTACCATTGGTTTACACCAGGATTGACAAAGGCTATGTAAATGCAGGACTTCCTCTAGGAGATGCCCACAGCTTATCCAAGTGCCCACACTGCCTGGGTTCACTGCTTCTGATCAATCTCAGAAGATACAAGTTCAACTTGGAATTGCGTTGCCTGGTGCAAGCCCTGTTCCAGTGCAGGTTCCCATTTCTTGCCATAGGTTTGATGATAGGGCCTTTGCAAACAGACCCAAGAGGATATTTCTGATCATACATGAAAGCAGTGCAGCTGTTTATCCAAATTATATCATGTTCTACTCACAGCCCTGGTTTTCTCAGTAGTTAAATGGAATCAGAAGATCATTAAGGTTGGAAAAGACCACTAAGATCATCTAGTCCAACCACCAATCTGTCTACAACACCTCCAGGGACAGTGACTCCATCACCTCCATTTTGGATGAAAAATCCATTTGTTTGGCTGGAAACAAGTGCCTAACTCCCCAAAACAAAACTTATTTCTCCACGATTCCCAATTTGTGCCACTGTGAAATGGAAAACACCGCGTGCCGCCGTATTTTTATTATAGCAATACTTTGGATAAAATATATCCAGCTATCATTTAAAATAAGAGCTGCTCTCAGCTGAATGCTGGCAGACAGCACATGCCATAAATCCTCCCGTGGCACATTCCTCCCTGCCCTGCGGACCCACTGTCCGGATCAGGAGAAAAACACTGAATTTGTTGCTATATTATTCCAGCATAAGGTACTAATATTAGGCCTGGAGGAAGCCGTCTTGCACAAACACGTTTCGATCTTTTAAATTGTGGCTGGTCAGGGAGCACTGCTGCAAAAACCAACAGTGTTTTACCGACACTCACTGTATTTACCCCCTCTAAAAGACAGATCGAACCCACAGCTTTTCTTCTCCTCTGCAGGTTTGCAGGTTTCGAGTTAGCTTTAGTTCTATTTTCCCAAAACGTTGACAATTCACCCCAAATAAAAAGCAGGTTTAATATTTCATGAGAAATACCTTCTCCAAACAGCCATGCTGGGAAGGTAAATAAATGCAGGGTTTCTAGCAAGGAGCCTATAGGAAACCACGCTTTATTTTTCTATGATAAATCATTTACTTCGCAAACGGCCTATATTTTGTGAGTTATGGACATCAGACGAATAGCTGTCTAGCTTTCCCAGCACTTGCCTATGCCATTTCTTTTTTTCTCATAGGAGAGCTCTTTGTGGCACTCGTTTCATTATTATTAACTATTAGCTGCCGCTGGAGAAACGGTGCGGTCGTCCCGCAGCAGAGAAACGGTGCGCCCATGGGAGTGTCTGAGAGCACAGCCCATCTCCCAAAAGATCCCAGCAGCTGCTGGATGCGTGAAAACACCCCCTGGGGAAAGGCAGGGCTCTGGGGATTTCTATTCTAAGCTTACTGCTTTCATGGTTTTAGGGCTAGGGACAAGTAAGGCTTCAAAATAATTAAGAGTTTTCTTCTGCTGTTTCTTCAGGCAGATATTCAGTGCTACCAATTCACCGGACTGTTAAGAAAATTCCCCTTCATTCTGGTATATAACATTTCATGGGCATGGTGGGGATGGGTTGATGGTTGGATTAGGTCTTAGTGTTTTTTTTCTGACATTAATGATCCTATGGTTTTATGATTCATATTGGATATTAGGAAAGTCTTCTCACAAAGAGCGGTGAGGCAGTGGCACAGCTGCCCAGGCAGTGGGGGGGTCACCTGGAGGTGTCCCAGAGCTGTGGGGATGTGGCACTGGGAGACGTGGGCAGTGGGCACGGTGGGGATGGCATGATGGCTGGACTGGATGATCTTAGAGGTCTTTTCCACCCTTGGTGATTCTATGATTGTGATTTAAAAGGGTGCACAGCCTCCAAAATTCTGCTTTAAAATTGTCTCAGACATTAAAAGCCACAGAGACACCATAAAGCACGGGTAAGAGCCTGTCTGCAGGGCAAGTGACAGCTCTCATGGAGTTAAAGTATCTCACAGAAAGGAGCAGATGCTCTGGTGGGAACAATAGTTTGAGACACAATAGTTGGAGTAAAGCAGAAGTCTAAGAAAACATTGTTATGGGTTTCACGACACCAAAAAGAAAACATAACTGGCGTTTATTTTAATTTTGCTCCTTGGAAATTTCCAAAGCATTTGTTTTACGCTGTTTCAGAATGAAAACAAAGTCTGAGATCATGACATGTCCAAAGTCAAAAGCCCCAGTGCTGTTCAGATCTTGAAAAACAACTGTTTCCTTGTTTCTGCTCTACATCTCTCGGCTTGGGAAGCGTGCTTGGAAGCAAGAGTGGGGCTCTGTGCACAAACCAGGCTCGGGTGGGACCCAATCTGCCCCAGCACCCTGTGCATCCCCACAGACACATCCTTCACAGCATGAGAGTCCATGGGGAAATTCTTTTGGGGGAGTTTCTGCAGCTCCAAACATTCACCCAAAGCCGTTTCCCAGCAGAAAGTGAGGGACAGTTTTGAAATCTCCATCGTTACGTTGCCCGATGTCTAATTACATACGGTTCCATTTAACCTCTCAACGTTAAATCACAGCCGGAACTATATGGTCTAAGAGAACTACCTGAAAAGAAAATAAATGGCATATGCAATCCCCTGAACTTGGAGCCCATCTCAGTTTACAATATTAGTTTTTAAAAGGATATTTAAAACAACATGCAGCAGTTAAAACCCATTTAGTTTGCTATTTACCTTCCAGTCCTCCTCTCTGCCATCCCCCTAAAGCCATAGGTCTCATAAATGCAAAAAACCAACTGACATGTGGTATTTTTTAATGCAATGGAAGGTGTGTGACAGAGTCTCCAAAGTTTTGAAAGAGGACCACATTCAGCTGAGCACAGCTAGATCTCAGAGCCCAGGCCAAGACATGAATTAGAGTTTATAATGCTGCAGAGAGAATACTGAAGAATTAAAAGAAAAACATTTCAGCTCGAGTAGGAAAATTTTCTGTATTCTATTTTACAGCCAACCATAACTTTCATGAAATGAGTTATGCTTTCTGTTATTGGCATGTTTTTCAAGTTAAATAAAAGCTGTTTTCCAGGAGAGGCACCGGTGAATCTTGCCTCGCAAATCATTCTTCCCTCTCTAAGCCACGATCTCTGCCCAGATCTACATTTTTCATACCCATCTAAACAACGAGTTAACCTCACACCTTCCCTCCCAGCATCTATACTAGCACCCTAGGGTGTCCTTGCCACCCTTGTACATCCTCCCGACAGCAGCTCCAAGTGGACATGCTGACATCGGTCACAGCTCCAGCCCCGAAATACCTCACTAAGCCACAGCTCCATGCAATGCGCCCTTCCAGCTCATCACCATCGTGTATACTTGGTGCTGTCAGCATAACTCTTTGAATACGGGACACAGCGCAGTTTGAGCCCAAAGCAGAGTATGTCTGCACAAGTGCAGAACGGTGCTGCCTAACAGCTGTGTAGGTTAAATGTTTTGTGCTGAAAAGCTTTTTCAGCAGGATAGGTAGTTCCATCAGAGTCAAAATCTCTTTGGGAAAAACCTTACTTCCACAATGTTTGTTTTAAGAGAAGCTATTTCAAAATGAAATATTTCGTTTAGAAACACCATTGGAGTCCAAATGTTTCAGCCATGAGAACTCCAAAGTATATCATTTAGAAAACAGAGTGACTTTCCTGTAGCATACATAATCCTGAACTTCTGACTCCACCAAACAAGCACCGAACTTTTCCACTGGATGGAAATTACTCTGCTGGATGTAAAGTCACAGCTTTTCCATTATTTAAGTTGTTGCACATCTCTGCGCACAGTCAGAGCCCTTGATGTTGGTCACACCTGCTTGGCTTTTTGCTGGTTTTCCCCAGCCAGAACATCCTCAGCTCAGACAGCAGCACCTCTCCTTGCTGTCCTGATGCACTTTACAGTGCTGCTCCCTTCCAGAAACCCACCCACAGAAAGCTGAAGCTCCCTGCAGGAGTCTGTCCATCTATATACTTGTGTGCTCACAGGAAAGTACAGAAGCATCTGTATCACTTAATAGCATCAGAGCTGCTCACAACCCATCAAGAACACAGAAGCGGAGAAGGCTGCCCTTTTCCTGCCATGCATACAGCTCTTTACAGCTCTCTCTCAATAACCTCCAGGGTTGAATGAACCCCAAGGTGAGTATTGTTGCTCACATCCCAACAGGTCTGGAGGTATCCCCCTGAGCAGGATCCTAGGCTAAACCCATTGTTAACTCTGACCCAGAGCTGTTTGCCATGCACTGAGGCAACAGCAGCACAGCCAAGAGAGATAAAAGCTCCTTACCTTACCTCTGTGGTGGCCACTCCTCCAGCAGACAGCAGAGATCCTCTCGCACCCCTCATCCAGCACAGAGAGCCTCAGTGCTTCACCGGGATGTTGCCTGGCCAGTCCTGGACAGGAATAGATAGGAAGGGAGTCAGAAACCCAGAAGAGACTGGAATGCAATGGTCAATTACAGAGACAGATTCATCCATTTGGGATGTGATAGTTCTAGTGGTTTAGACTCATTTTCCAAAACCCAGCACTGGGATGAGCAGTTAATACCAGACGTTCAGCTGCTCCAGACACTTGAATAGGTTTTGGACACGAGGGAAAAAAAATTGTGTATTAGAGAGAGGGTTTGTGGTTAAAGCATTAAGCTGGGATGCAGCTCCAATTTCATAACCCAGCCCTGACACAGACTTCCTGCAGCCACGCTTCATCTCCAACCTACTCACCGTGATCCCCAGCCGAGACCCTCCCAAAGACTGGGTCTGCCTTGAGCACCAGGGCACTTCCTGAGTGCCAAGCACAGCCTGGCATTGTTCCCTTAAACACACTGCTGTAACACATAATGACCAAAGGAGGTCTCACCTGCAAGGAGGAGCATCAGGACACCATGGTCATAAACCCACCGTTAACATGCATGTGTGGCAAGCATCTCCTGTGAAAGCTGTGATCCAAGCCAACCATGCAGTGAGGTGATCTTCCTGCTCTGACTTCCCCTCAGAGTTTCTGAATCTCTCCAGCTCACCATTTAGACCACAGCCCCCCTCCAGTCTTGAACAATGAAAAAATGTAGTCTTTCCTACTCAGGTGCATGAACTTCTAAAGATAGATATGAATAACACCCATCTGTTGAGAAGTCTTGATGACAGAGCAGAATCCAGATCAGCTCATCTTTATTTTATTTTTCCAGCGGAGAAAAGAAGAGCACTGTTAGGCAATTACTGCAATCTCTCCCACCAGGCAGTACAAAGACATCCAGCACCAAGCAAACATCTTCACAGCACTCAAGCTATCCTAACCCAGAGCTCTACATCTTGGGTCTCATTACTTCAGAACAGCATGTGCACCACCTTTCATCCCATCTCATCCTACCCCACACAATACCATGCCATCCCACCTCATCCCATCCCAACCCAATCCCATCTATCTCATCCCAACCCAATCTCATCCCACGTCATCCCCTCCCAATCCCATCCCATCTCATCCCAATCCAGTCCCATCCCATCCCATCCCAATCCCAATCCATTCATCCCACCCCATGCCATGCCATCCCATCCAATTCCAATCCCATACCATCCTATCCTGTCCCGTCCCATCCTATCCTCTCCCATCTCATCCCATTCCATCCCACCCTGTCCCATCCCATCCTGCTTACACCACTCAAAGAACATAAGATATTGTCCTGGGTGAAATCTTATCTTTCCCCAAACCAACAGCGTTCCCTCCCTGTGTCCTCCCCACAAAGAAGGAAGGTCTCATTTCACATGCCAGCAACCAGCTGTCCATAAACTAGACAAATCAGAATATGCACAAAGTGCAGCTCAGAAGCAGAGCTTCAGCATCCAGACAGATTCAGGGAACTAGGGATCTCGGGTGCTTATATGCTTATATACATCAGAATTTAATATTTTAGAAAAATTTTAGAACATTTTAGAGCATTTAGAACATCTTCTATTTACTCTTTTTCCAATAACATTAACTGCCAGCCAGTTATAAAACAAATACAAAATACAATGAATTAAGTCATCAGGGACCAGAAAGCAGCCTAGAATGTTACAAGCACATAAAGCCAGAGGAGCATGTGTGTGGGAGCCCATTTCACCTTATTGATCTGGGACTAGAGCCAAGAATTTCCTTGGGCATACAGAAGTTCACGCACCTAAATTCTGGGGGCTTATTCTCTAGAATAGAATGGTCACTGAGGTGAATTTTCCTGGTATTTTGGGAGTTCCACATAGGATCCTAGAATCATGAATACTGGAAAAGATCTCTGAGATCATCTAGTCCAAACATTAACCCACCCCCACTGTGCCCATTGACCACATCCCTCAGTGCCACATCTCCACGGGTCTGGAACACCTCGAGGGACGGTGACCCCACCACTCCCTGGGCAGCTGTGCCAATGATGAATGATGAGCAGGATCCTTTCCATACTTCTTGCTCCCATTGGAATCTCTTAGAAATGAGATCAACTCTGTTCTCACCACACCTCAAGCTGAGAAATGTCACCATTGGATCATCAGCAAGTCACCAGCAGCAGCAAAAGCCTCAGCATCATTAAACAGAATTGTTCTGCTGTGGCAATGAGCCTTACCAGGCAGAACTGGAAAAAAGCAACCAAACTCACCTTTTTCTAGAGAACAACCAGGAAGACAAGCCTCAAATGAAGTTGCATTCAAACCAGTAACTAACACTGCACAGTAAGGCTTGCATGATCTTCTCCATGTTTATCCCAACAAGCTCATCATGGGAAAACAGAAGCCGGTGCAGGTGTGGCCATGCTTATCATTGAGTTAGTTCTTACAGAGGACAACAGAACATTTTCTAGCTAATGGTTCCTATAGTGAGGCTAGAAAATGTTTTTTTTTAATTGACAGAGCAAGATAGCAGTGCAGCAAAACATACCCTGCCCTGGCCATAGACATGCAGGACGGGGTGGGAAGGAGGAACAGAAACCCCGGGGTACAGGGAGCCCTGGGCTCAATCAGGTCCCAAGCACCCATTTCATCGAATCATAGAATCACAGAATCACTGAGGTTGGAAAAGACCACTAAGAGCACTCAACTATCAACCCAGCACCACCATTTCTTCCATCCCAGCCCACTCCTTTCCCCTGCAGAGATGCACCCTATCCACATCAGAACCATACTGTAGTGCACCCACAGACCCCCTGTGCGCCTCTCATGACTTACAAAGCTTGCAGAGCAAGCACAAAGCACATCTGGAATAGAAATCCCAACTGCCCCATTCCAGCTCAGGCAGAGCAGCACTCAGCTGTAATGTACTCAGCATCCACATGCTGAACTTGTTTTGGTTGCCGCACTTTGCAGACTGCTCGAGGTCCAAGACTAAAGGAATCATTTTGGAAGGACAGAAAAGGGGAAAATTAGAGTAATTTTGCTAAGTGGTGTTTGTCCCACCCATGCATAGACAGTTGATGTATTGGAGTGGATTATTTTCTTAGAAAATAAGCATTGTGGGTTTTCAGCCTGGCTTCCCAAAGAGGTGGGGTTGGTGTAATCTCTCAAGTGCAAATCTCCCCACCAAAGCCAAAGTCTCTTCCCATAGTTTCCCAGTCTGCAAGCCAAGCCAAGAAAGTTAGAGCTCAACAAATTAGGGGGGAATAAAGCAAAAACCAGCAATTACCCAGAGTAAAGAGACTATATTAGCATTTCTGCTCTGAGGGAAGGGACATCTCTCAAGCAGCCCCAACCATTGCTTGTTTCTCTTTTTCTGCTTTTTGTTGGTGACCACCCATAGCACGGCTCAGCTCTGGCAGGCTGCCCACTGATGAGTTTTCCACACCCCATCAGCTCGCCGGCAGACAGAGGGAGCTGCATCCAGCTCAGCCCCTGCCTTTTAGCACTGCCCTGCTCTGCAAGTCTGTTTGTTCTTTTTCACCTTGGTTCCTGGGAAGCCAAACATCTGATGCTGGGGTCACACTTGAAGGAAATGACAATCCCAGCTGAAGACACTACATAGCCACTGGCGTCTAAAACTCCTGTGCTTGTTTTGCAATGATAAAAAGCATCGTATTAAATAAGAGAAAGAGAGAGAGAGAGAGAGAGACAAAGAGAGAGAGAGAGGAAGAGGAAGAGGAAGAGGAAGAGGAAGAGGAAGAGGAAGAAAGAGGAAGAGAAAGAGGAAGAGGAAGAGAAAGAGAAAGAAAGAGGAAGAGAAAGAGGAAGAGAAAGAGGAAGAGGAAGAGAAAGAGGAAGAGAAAGAGAAAGAGGAAGAGAAAGAGAAAGAGAAAGAAAGAGAAAGAGAAAGAGAAAGAGAAAGAGAAAGAGAAAGAGAAAGAGAAAGAGAAAGAGGAAAGAAAATAGTACAAAGAAAATGAATAAGAAAAAGAAGAAAATGAAGGAAAACAAAAAAAAAGAAAAAGGAAAAGAGAAAAAGAGAAAGGAAAAGGAAAAGGAAAAAAAGAAAAAAGAAAAGGAAAAAGAGAAAAGGAAAAGGAAAAGGAAAAAAAAGAAAAAAGAAAAGGAAAAAGAGAAAAGGAAAAGGAAAAGGAAAAGAGAAAGAGAAAAGAAAAAGAGAAAATGAGAAAAAGAAAGAACAAGAAACAGAAAGAGAAAAGGAGAAAGAGAAAGAAGGAGAAAAAGAAAATGAGAAAGAAGAAGAAGAAAAAGAAAAAAAACTTAAGTGTGAAAAAGTAATGAACAGCATCTTGGTGCCACTGAACTGTTCTCCACTTAACTGGATGAAACAAATGAAAATACATCAATAAATGCAAAGGTTTTTTTTTTCCTGGGCCAGAGCCTTCCCACTGAGGCTGATTTCCATCAGTCCTACTTTGCCAAATTATGTGAGTTATTGGGTGTGCGGAGCAGGGATTGCTTTGAGCTCCAGACAAGCAGCTTGCAACATCACCAGTGCCCTTTGTATGTTTTCTTTCTTTTTCCCTCCCCTTCTAATACCTGGTAAGAGCTTTTCTAAAGCTTCTTAACAGCAGGGAAAAAAAGATACAAAACCACACCACGCTACCTGCAAGGGGGCAAGCTCTGACATTTGGTAAGGATGCAAGAAAGAGAGAAACCGTGCACATGGCTCACGCCTCTGCAGCACTTTGCACAGACTCATTGCCCATAAACCATCATTCTTTCAGTTTTGAAAGCTCCGAGCAGGATGGAGAAAGCTGTTCATGTGAGGCTGCCATCTCAGCTCCCAGATTCTGCCCGTGGGGCTACTGGTCCCGCTTGGGATGTGGGGATGGAGCAGGGAGGTGGCACCCACGGCCGTGCAGCCCCAGGGCTTTGCGGAGCTTTGCTGCTGTGTGCTAATACCTGGTAAAGCCGTGGATTTCCAGTGGGTGCCTAATCCTCACCAGCTTTAATTCCCCAGTTTAAAGGAGATTCTAAAGGAGATTCTAAAGGAGATTAAAGTTTCCCTTATCGCTTCTCATGTGTTTTAAAATTCTGATGCTGGAGAATAAAAGAGACTGAAAAGAGCATTTTCAACTGTAAGAGTCCTATGCAGCAAATGGAGCTGCACACATGGGGATGATGGGGAGAAGAGGATGTTCTACCTGTCCCCTATGAGCACGTGTGTGCCATCCAAATGGCAGCTGATACTGAAAAAGGAAAGACGTGCAAGCTTCCTTGTCCTCACCATTCCCACTGCTGGGGAAAAGAGAGAATGACCCTTCTGCTCACTGCTGGCTTATTCAGAACCAACAGTGTTGTGCTTTATCAGGAGCTGTGCTGTGCTTTGGGTTCGCTTGGAGGGATTATCTGAAACTGCTGCATCCTGAGGAAGGAAAAAAAAAAAAGCCCTCTCAGTGTTCTCTTTTTCTTTCAAATAAAAGAAAATATGATATTGGAGTTTTGCACTAAAATTATTGTAATATTCTTTATTTTACAAGCACCTTTAAAGTTCATCTTTACAGTTCCGATATTGAAACCATTGCAAAGGAATTGTTTGTGGGGATTATTTGACTTTTTATTAAAAAAAATCAAAAACAGGTGGGTTTCTCGTCATCCGCACTTAAGTTTTTAATAAAAAGTAAAAGTTCTGGCACATCACCCCCTATTTCTCTTTTATTCATTTTCGTTCTCTCCTTGGCCAAAGATAGGACACATCTTTTTTGCTTTTGCATCCAGGAATACGATTCCAGCTCGGAGCGCACGTATCTACACACTTGGATGAATGGAGAAAGCCTGAGTTCATCACCCCACCATTTGCTGGCTGGGGCTGCCAAGGGAGCAGGATTCGTGCAACCACGCCTGCCCCAATCCCCCTGCCCCAAGTGAGTGCTGAACCCCCCAACCCAGATGAACAGGCTCTCCACACAAAGCCACGGTCGCTAAAACTTTGCGCGGGCTCAAGGAGAGGATGGGAAATGAGTGGGAAAGAGATACACGGGAAAAACAGGGGGAACCCTTCTGTAGGTGGGATGAGCTGGAGAGCAGCCACATGGAACCCATAGGAGGGGCTGCTTTTGCTTTGGGATGGTGCTAATACCCTCTAGCTGTTTCATTACAGCTGAATTCAGCTGTTTCCCAGAGCTTTTTCCTCCCGCTGCAAAGGTTTCCTGTATTCTGCTTATCGTGCTTTATTCCATCTGCTAAACTCAAAAGGAAATAAAAGTAGGGTGAAGCTCATAAAGCTCGGACGAAGCTCCAAGCACTGAGGTGCACTCTGGTTTCCCATTGATTCCTTATTCTGGATAAAACAGGTTGAAAAAATAAAGTAAAAAAATAGAAGAAAAATAATGTGAGCTTGAGGTTCTCAGCACCCAGTGCTTCGTGCTGCAGACTTGGTCATGTATGCATTGAGGAAGGCGAAGGGGCCCAGGATTAAGCAGTTCCACAAACATCCATTTGACAATTAGCGATGCAATACGTATCCATGCCAGCATTCTGAGGTCGGATGAACACAGATACGTAAAGCAAAACTGAATCATTTTTCTATCCTGGCCAGCTCTTTATTAACCGAGCAACAAATTGCTTTATTTATTTTTAACCTCTTTCCAAAGTGGAAGATGATGCTGAGAAGTCTTTGCTTGGGCTGCCCGCCCTGTGGTGTGCTTCTAACGGCAAGCAGTGCCTCCAGAACATGGCACATCTTTCTGTTTGCATTCTAACAGTCGAAGGCCCTGCCTGGGGCTGGTGAACCCAAGCTGACACGAGTGCAGTGCAATATTTCTCAGTGATCTGTCTGGAAAAACCCTACGAAATAAATGGTTCTTTGAGGGATGGAGCCAGCTCTGCACAGGGAAGGCAAACAAAAAATGGTCATGCTGTAGGAACGGGAGAAAGATTGGGTGACGCTGAACGAGCGAGCGTATGGTATCACCAGAAACAAGCTCTGACTTTTTAATGAGCAAACTGATCCCAAACCAGTCAAATTCAACTTGCTTTCCACAAAGGAATCCTGTTTTCTGCCAGCTTTCGTCTTGCAGAACGAACGGTCCTCCTATGAACTGTCCAAGCAGGATGGAGGGATAGAGTCCGTCATAGCCCTCACAGCCCAAAGCAGCCAGGGAAGGGCAGAGCAGGAGCAGAGGCACTTCTCAACACCTGCAGGTATCTGGGAATGGGGAGAGCAGGGGGCTGAGGAAACCAATGACCAATCATTTTTCTGAGGCTGAGAGATAAAGACTTATTGGGCTATTTCCGCATTGCAAACCCAGCAAAAGAACCATAAATGATCATTCTTCCTTCGTGCTCCAGCTTACCTCTACTTGTGGAAGTACTCAAAAAAAGCTGATCATATAGAATTACAGAATCGTAGAACCATAGAATAATAGACTTAAAAAGGTTGGAAAAGACCATCACGTGCAACTCCAACCCACCCCCACCGTGCCCACTGCCCACGTCCCTCAGTGCCACATCCCCACGGCTCTGGGACACCTCCAGGTGACCCCACCACTCCCTGGGCAGCTGTGCCACTGCCTCACCACTCTATGGGAGAAGGAATTGTTCCTAACAGCCAACCTGAACCTCCCCTGGCACAACAGGAGGCCATCCCCTCTCGTCCAATGGCAATTCCCTGAGAGCAGAGGCCAACCCCACCTCGCACAGCCTCCTTTCAGGTCGTTGCAGAGAGCAATGAGAATGACTTTCCTATTTTTTTATTTCCCTGGAGGAAAGGATTGAGCAACATTAAGCAGCTACTGGTGAGAGAATGTGGTGCCCTCCAATTCTTTTCCTTTTTGTTTTTGATTTTTTAGCCCAGTTCAGAGGACAGAGGAAGTGTTTGAGGTCTCATAAAACTCTGTGCCCAGCTTTTGCTCTGAATCACATCTCCATTTCATTTGCAATTAGTGTTTGTACCCAGGAGCAAACCGTCCTACCTAATCATGGCCTGCAAAGGCAGAAGACGCTGCCTAATGCTTGCACCAAAGGGATTACCAAAGACAGTCAGAACATCTGGAGGGAATAAAAACTCCAAAAATCCCTGTTCCCAGAGCAGACAGCCCTATAAAACAGATCTGTTGGGAGCCAAATTAAATAGGAGGAAGGTGTAAATGGATTCCTTTCTCTGCGTGAAAAAGTGGTGGAGCCAGGGGACATTTTTCCAACCCGGCTCCCAGGGAAGGAACAGCTCAGCTCCTGTAGCATGCCCAGGGAGGATGCGCAGCCGATGGATTACAAAGTTACAGGTTGTGAGACAAACAAAGGGCTATTGAGCAGTGGAGTTGCAAGCATCCCCTTCTGGGGACACTGCTGGTGGCGAGGGTGGATGGAGAGAGCCAGTGTCTATGTGAGGTGGAAGGGACTTGTCTGGCTGTGCCCACAGCCATGCTTAGCTGAAAGGTGTCACCTTGTGGGGACCAGGATGACCAGGCCTTGATCATGACAGCGCTCACAGGAAACCTGGGGGAAAAAACATTCCCCCTTCTAACACTGGCTGGGTTCTACAGACTGCAGCTGTGTGATGGGTTTCACGTTGCTGGGCAGAACATATGCATCCTCCTTTGAAAAAAATAAAATAAAATATTAGACTTTTCTGTTACAAGGTCCAGGAAAAGAACTCTCAAAATGTGGCTAGGGAATGAAAGCAAAACCACACTCAGATCATGCACTCAACAAAGAATTCCTATTAACCTAGATACAGACATCCCCAACAGGACCTAAATTTGGGATTTCCACAGTGTGTTATCTCAACAGCCCATTAGCCAGCAACAGGGACTCTTCTCCCCCTCAACCACTTTTTCCACCTGGAAGCTTCATCCTATTTCTTTGCACATCATGTGGTCACCTGGTCACGTTTGTCTTGTTATTTGGGACAAAGCAGATCCAGAAGCTTCCTCCGCTCTCAGAGGCTGAAGAGCATTGGGAAAGCGGTGCTTCGAGTGCCTGTCAGTAATTCGGGATAAAAAGAAAGAAAAGGAGGGGGAGCAATGCGAGGCAGGAGGAGAGGCGCTTCCACCTCCCGCAAAACCTCTCCAAATACAAAGGATGCCTTAGGTTGCCACCTAGTGACTCGGAAGGCGAAGGGCCCCGGCGAGGATGAAGCGAGGTGCTGCCTGTTGGCATTACTGAAGCCACTCCTAAATACGTGGCTGTCGGTGGCACAGCTTAAAAAACACGGAATCGATAGCAAACCCTCCAGAGCATCAATAATGCGTCATCCTAATTAGAGTGCAAATTCCTAATTAGAGTGCAAATTTACTCGGCTGGCAAAATAGTTCCCGGCAGTAATGCTTGGTTTGAATGGCACGGCCCTGAAGGTGAACCCCTTGATGGGGATTCCCAGGGACACCTCATACCTTGGAAGGGCACCCAGGGCAGCGCCAGCCTCAGTGCCCCACTCCCATCCATTGCACTGATGTGAACAGCTGGGCTTACAAGGCGTGGGAAAGGACAGCTGGAGAGAGCATCTCTTGGCAAAGAAAACACGACAATAAAGGTCTGGCAAAGAGTTTTCATTTAGAAACCTCTCTTCACTTGACTTTTTAAGAGGCTGGAAAAATCCAATGTCAAGCTCTACACCTCTAGGCGCATTGAACGGCTTGCTAGGTATGAAAGAGAAGGCTTCAGTTCTGCAGAGTAACTTCTTTTATGAGGTTTTGGGTGCACTTAATGTAGGAAAGATAAAACAAAAAATTAAAAAGCATCTGAGGTGGGAGCTGCCAGAGCAGCATCTTCAGAGCCAGCTACTCACACGGTTGGTGGGGTTTTCTGTCCTCGTAGTTTCTCAGAACTACATCATTTATAAAAAGCAACTGGAAAAGAAGGGGGAGAAAAGAGAGCAGTGCAGCATCCCCACATCGTGGCATTTTAGCAGGGTTTGTTGTGATAGGACAAGGGGAAATGGTTTCAAACTAAAAGAGGCAAGATTTAGACTGGATATAAGGAAGAAGTTTTTACCATAAGGGCGGTGAGGCAGTGGCACAGGCTGCCCAGAGAGGTGGTGGTTCCCCATCCCTGCAGACAGCCAAGGTCAGGCTGGACGGGGCTCTGAGCACTGATGGAGCTGTGGGTGTCCCTGTTCAGTGCAGGGGGTTGGACTGGATGGCCTTCAAGGGTCTCATCCGACTCAAGCAGTTCTATGATTCTATGATTTTCCCATCATTTTTCCATTGCACAAGGTGCCCACAGTGGCCCAAGCCAGGGGCCCAGTGACGACATACCCAGTGCACAGGCTACATCCCCTCTCCAGCCCAGTCAGTCACAGGCTCTGACGGACTTTGCCATTCCATAAAGCCTTCTTTATGCCCCAGGAAAAAAAAAAAAACCCAACAGGTCCTCCCCTCCCACTGCTCTCATTGCTCATTTGCTTACCCTGAAGCTCCCAGGAGGGTTGCTGGTGGAGAATTTTTTTAATTTATTTATTTGGGGTGGGCTCCCCCTGGCTGTGAATGAGGGGCACGTGAGTTGGCACCCCATAACTCCCACGCCGGTGACATTCCTGGTCCCGCTCTATTGCCCACTGGTTGAGGAAGAGCCGACCTGCGGGTCAGCAGCGGCCACGGGTAATTGAATCCCCGCTCCCCCCGTCGGAGTACCTGCTGTAATGAGGCTCATTATGAAGCTCGATTTAAAGCTCCATTGAAGCCAGAGGAAAAATAGCTCTTTCTGCAGTGGGCGGTGCGGAGCAGGTCAGCAGCCCCAAGTAGATGTGTGCTGCTGACAGCCGGAGTGCCTCAGCCAAAATAAAACCCCAAAACCCCAAGCCAGGTGAACCATCCCCAAAGCCAATCACCTAGAGATGCTGTACTGGCAAAATGGAAGAAAGCATGGCTGGAATAAAGTAAGGCAAAGCTCCCACTGGCTGCCCCCAGCCCAGAGACAAACCTGGTTCTCCCAAAAATAGGTTCCAGAGGAGCGTTGGGCACATGGGGAAGGCCTGGATGGGTCTCAATTTCCCCTAAAATATCAGAATCTCCCCAAACTCTTGTTTACTATGCACAGATGCAGGAGGAGAATTACTCAAGTTTTTGCAATAAAAATCAGCTCGGTTTTGTGAACACCTGCTTTCTTCTGTTTAATAATGCTGAGCTCCTGTCTTGTATGCTCCTCTGTTTACTCTCCCACAAATTATTTTTGTTCTCAGTTGACAAAGATAAATGATGGGATTAATATATATTGGAGAAGTCCCGGCGAACAGTTTGCTTGCAAAGAGAAAGGATTGATATTATTTCCCTCAGGTAACATAACACAGACAAACTGGATTAAGAGTAATTTGCTGTGGGGCTTATATGTGATCATGAGCCATTAGTGGAACACCATTTATGAAAATTGCTTTTTCTAAAATAAAAATTAGACTGACTTTCATTACCTCGATGAAGAATTCTTCCTTCCTCGGGAGAGAAGAATTAGATCTCACTCACTGCACCGTCTGCAGGGCTGTTAGCTAGGGAATGCTCAATGCAGCATCCCTTCTGTTAGCCTGGGTCATAGAATCATAGAATCGTTAAGGTTGGAAAAGACTGCTAAGACCATCTTGTCCAACCGTCAACCAATTTGTCCAACCACCATCCCATCGTTCCAAACACCAACCCAATAGACCCACCACAAACCCAACAGTCCAACCACCAACAAACCCATCAGCCCAGCCATTAACACATCAGTCCAAACACCATCCCATTGGCCCAATCATCAACCCATCAGTCCAATCATCAACCCATCAGTCCAATCATCAACCCATCAGTCCAATCATCAACCCATCAGTCCAACCATCAACCCATAGGTCCAAACACCAACTCATGAGTCCAACCACCAGCCCATCAGTCCAGCCACCAACCCATGAGTCCAAGCACCAACCCATCAGTCCAACCATCAACCCATAAGTCCAACCACCAACCCACAAGCCTAGCCACCAACCCATCAGTCCAATCATCAACCCCTCAGTCCAGCCACCAACCCCTCTGTCCAACCACCAACACACCAGTCCAACCATCAACCCATCAGAAGAGTTAACTGGATGGCAGATGACTGAGATGCATGTGGCTCCTATCCTTCTGTCCTGCACATCCTTATCACCAGCACAGTTTTCTCTTTCTGTGGTCTCTTGAGCTCCTCCCTCCAGGAAGAGCTTTGCTTTTGCTTTTAATAATACTCGGCTGGCTTTCAGAAAATTAATAAAGACAAGACTGAACATCTCCATAAAAAATGGTTAATTGCACAGCATTCAGAAAAGGGTCTTAAAATAACTGTTTTCAAATGTGGCATCAGCAAAGCCTTTAAAATCATAGAGTCATAGAATATCTTGACTTGGAAGGGACCCACAAGGATCATTGAGTGCAATTCCTACTATGCAGGCTTTGTTTGCGCGGTCACTGGGACTTTCTTCACATTGGGAAGCAGGGACAAACTTCAGAAATAAAATTGGCCAAGTAATAAGAAAACTATTCTGAGAAGGAAGAAAAAATCCCCCCTGGAAGCGTGACTCATTCGCACCACTTTAAGATCCTCACAGCATTTTGTGGTATTTTGCCATAAGCAGTCAGCAGGAGTCGCAGGTAGGATTAAGGAGAAATGCATGTGCTGTGCAGCCTGTGCTCGCTGTGCTCCCTGCGGCCTTCCTTTGCACATCAGCAATTTAATCAGGCTCCTGTGGCATGGAAGGCAAAAACCCACAGCTTTTCTCTGCGCTTCTCATTGCTGATTCTCTAAGGGCTTTTCAGAAGGGGTTGCAACCACCTCTGAGCCTTTAGGAAATGGGGAAACTGAGGAAGAGATGGTGCTTTCTCTCCGGGGCAGCTCAAACACTCTGCTTTCCAGCAGATATCCGAGCAACCCCTGTGCTCTCCATCACAGACCCCCAAAATAAAGGCACAGAAACCCCTTCCATAGGGATTCATGCTCCAGCACCCGGAATCAGACACAACCTAGAGCTGTGCCAGGGGACCCAAAGGCATGGGGCACATACAGCCCTGGAACCCCACACTGCTCACCATGTAGATCGTAATTCTGGCAGCCCCGAGAGGCTGGGAAACAATACTGGAAGTAATCCCTTTTGATCTGATGCTAATCCGAGATAATTGCTTTCAGGCTTAATAGGAAAACTGCATTTTCTTAGAGGGAATTGGTCAGTCTGAAAGGGCTTTGACTTGACTAATGCTGTAGGTGCTTGTTTTAGCAGAGGGAGCTCTATTGTTCCTGCCAATAGGAGATGCCAGGAGTAACGACACAGGTTGTATCTGTCCATTAAACCTTTCTGCATGCTGACATCCAGCCACATGGGCAGAGTAGCCCAGGGAAAAGAGCCTTTTTCCACTGCACTGAGTCTGGGGGAGGCACCAAATACCCTTGCAATACTGAGGAGAAATTAGGAAAGCTGCTGAAATTAGGAAATGGGGTATTGCTGGGGGATACTGACCATGCCATGACCTTGCAGCCAGCCAAATTCCAAGCTCTGAGCACGCTGTTAATGACCAACCTGGACAACTCAGCAGTGCAGCTCTTGGAGCACACGTGTTGTTTTCACAGGAAAGCTGGCTTTGGATGGCAGCTCGTGGGTCACTGTGCTCTGAATTTGTTCCCCCGACACCAAGAGACACGTTGACAGCAGGCATTCTTTCTGACTAGTCTCTAAAACTGCCAAACAATGGTTTTTCCACTGTTCATTAACCAAAGGCTTCAATTTTGTGGGTGTTGAAAAGTTAGTTACGGCCCGGTCAGAAGGAACACGGCATTAAGTTGATTTTGTATCTGTGTGAAGGTCGAATGCTAGGATTACTGCTTTTTTTAGATGGAATATTGGCTCTCCAAAGAGAAATGAGGTTGTTTAGGTGTTTTTAGACAGGGAAGGCCCTGGATAAGACTTTTGAAGGCAATTCTGGGGGCAGGTGGGTGGCTTGAAGGCACCCTAAAATCTACTGGGTAAAATAGAGAAGAAGCAGATGGTCAGAGAAAGCCTGCATGTGAGTGGTGTGATTCCAGGACGTGAGCTCACAGAGCAAATGACTCCCGTACCTGATGGGTAGAGCTGGAGCATCCTCACGGGGCAAGCATCAGAGTCATCTTCTAAGGGTGGGAGGCTGCGTTGGGTCAGGGTAAGGTCCCTAATGCTAAGCAAGCCCCAGCAGGAAGGACACAACCTTCCTTCAGGACTCAAGGAGACCCTGATTTGCAGAGAGAGGGAGGTGAGGAGTGAGCGGGCGATGCTCGCGGAGTTGCTCTTCGGGATGCGGGGCCGGAACGCAACGGGGCCGCTGGGGGGAGCGCGAGGCCCGGGAGAGAGCCGGAATCAGGAATCGTGGGTTTTCACCCGGGATCCTACAGCTAGGGAAGGGCTGTGCGTCGGAACCGGGGTGATGGCAACACCTGGCAAACGCTTCTGGTGGGATGCACATAAGCACAGTGTTTTGTCTGGCCGTAAGGAAAAGATATGCGGCGGTCTTCAGTTTTTCTGTCATTTCCCTGGGGGTCTTGAAAATGTTGAGGGATAAAGGAAAGGAAAAAGGGGAAGGAAAAAAAAAAANGAGGGGGGGGGGTAGAGGAAAAAATGGAAAAAAATAAGGAGAAAGGAAAAAAAGAAAAAGAAAAAGAAAAAGGAAAGAGGGGGGAAAGGGAAAGGGAAAAAAAAGGAAAGAAAGGAGAACAAAGGAAAAAGGAGAAAGGAAGGGAAAAATGAAATAGAAAGGAGAGAGAAGGGAAAAACAGAGGAGGGGAAAGGAGGGAAGGGAAGGGAAGGGAAGGGAAGGGAAGGGAAGGGAAGGGAAGGGAAGGGAAGGGAAGGGAAGGGAAAGCAAACTTTAGCACCCCCTGCCCTGTGAAGGGGCTGGCTCTGGATGTGCCACATGGAGTTTTCCATCCCCCTGCCTCCCACCAGGAGCTAACAAGGTACTCGACCTGCAAAGCCACTGATTGTCCAAATCTCACCCACTATTTGCCCATCACTCTAGGTACCTAAATGGCTTTCACAACCAGCCTTCTAGCTGCTTAGCTGTTTTCTGCCCAAATTGTGCTTTCAGCATGTGAGTAGTTTGCTGGCTGTCAGCCTTCTCCTAGGTCCCAGCAAAGTATTCCATCGCTGGATCATCTGTATCTCCCCACTGGTTTTTCCTTGAATGCCTCTGTACATCCTCAGCCTGGATCCGGGCTAAAGTAAAGCCTTCAAGGCCCTTCTGATGGAGCTCCACAGGATTTGCAAGCAGCCTCACCTGTCAATGAGCCAGCAAGGGATTCATCACAGGATCCCTCTGAGGAATGCTGCATGAGAAGAAGATCCACGCCTGTCCCTGCGGATGTGCTCCAGACGTTGCATCTCTCCACCGTTAGCTCGGGATGCCGCTTTCCCTTGTTGTGCTTGCAAAACGCACAGAAACCCCTAACCTGCTCCAGCAGCCTCGCACCACCACCGCGTGCGGCACCGCTCGCCGTTATTAGTATGGCAAACGGAACACTATTGATTCAGAGGATTTGTGGTTTACCAGCATCGTTTCCCTGTTAGCCTTCACACCGATGCCTGGCTCATGAATACACATGAAGGCCCAAATAGTTTAAAGAGTGTGAGCGGGTGAGAGTTATTTATTTCTGTTGGCCCCGCTGCTCCCACAGGGCCGCATCCAGCACCCACGGGGCCCTTCAGTGCTAACTGGATCATGGCCACCAAACTCTTGTTTTTGGAGGCCTCCCTTCGCCTTTGGAGTGCAGGCCTTGCACGCTCTCCTTTATCTCCGCATGTGGTTGGAGGGTAACAGGCTGCCTGGCTCTTGACAGGTCATCTATTAAATATAGATGGTGCTTTCACATGCAATTGTCTGCTGGATTATTTTTTTTGGAAGAACAAAAGGCTCCCATTCACAAGCTCCAGCATGCCATGCAAAAAAAACGTTAAGGCTTCAAGATATTTCCCCTTTGCTTCAATGAATGAAGGACTATCCTTCTAATAGCCCCAGTTAAATACTACCCTGATATAATACGGTCGTTAGGAGTTCCTTGAAAAAATTCCCCATCAGTGCAATTCTGGTGCAGGAGTGGCCATAGGTCTTCCCTTTGATTTGCCTTTTTTGTGGCTGGAATCGCTGGTTGGATTGGGAATAACAGCACAAGAATAGCAGGGAAGAAGAGGCTTTCCCTGTGAAAGCCCCATCCAGTGCTGCTGGGAGCCCTCCCTCACAGCCTGCTGCTCCTGATGTTTTAACAAGAGGCCCCACAAATATTTAACTCCAGCAAAGGGAGAAAACCCAGTTGTAGAAGGGCGGGATGGATATGTTTGCTGAGAAGAGAGGGTGAAAGACTGTGGAATTTATTGATTGGATTCCCGTTGAAACACAAATGCTTTCTCATAACCCAGGAGTAGATAATGGCTTGGCAAACACGTATGTGCTGAGTGCACTTGGTGGGAGGTATTCATGTTTTGTCCCAGGGAGCCACAGGCAGAGGGGATGCGAGGACCCTGGCCCGCTCCCCAGGGATGCCCAAGTGAGAAGGGGTGGGCACATTCCTGGGGCCTCACTGCTCTGGGTGAGTGTCCTAGGTCACCCCTGTCCTCACTCTCCTCCCGCTGGATGGGTGTTGCCTTTCCCACTTTTCCCCACTCTCTCCTGTCTACGTCACTCCCTGGGACAGTTCTCACATTGTTTCCCATTTTCCATTGGCTTGAAAACAGCAGAATTCCTATGAACGCTTAACAAGGGTAGATAATGGCAGGACAAGGGGAAATGGTTTGAAGTTGAGGGAGGGAAGATTTAGGTTGGATGTCAGGGGGAAGTTCTTTCCTATGAGAGTGGTGAGGTGCTGGAACAGCTGCCCAGAGAGGCTGTGGATGCCCCGTCCATCCCTGGAGGTGTTGAAGGCCAGGTTGGGTGGGGCCCTGGGCAGCCTGGTCTGGTATTAAACGTGGAGGTTGGTGGCCCTGCCTGCGGCGGGGGGGTTGGAGCTTCATGATCCTTGAGGTCCCTTCCAACCCGGTCCGTTCTGTGATTCTGTGATTCTGTGATGACCCCCACGAGTTAGGGATGTTGGGTAGAGTTTGTCTCATCCAAGCTCCTGCATGCCCTCTGGCCAGCTCCAGACTTTTGGAGGCCCAAGAATGAAGGCAAAGTGCATCTCTGTCTCATTCCCCTCTCAAATCCACACATTCACATGGGCATGGCCCAGATCAGCACCTGAGCTGCACACACTGTTGCGTGAAGGAGCAGGAGGGCAAACCTAGTGCTGGCCTGCAGGAACCCAGTGCTGGCCTCAAATCCAGGTGTCCATGCTCATTTTGTGCCACTCCCCTCTGCATCCCTGTACCCTGCGTCTCTTGGGGTGGGACGATAGAGAAAAAGCAAAGCCACCATTAAGGTTTTGTCCCAGTCTGCTGGAGGAGGCACGGAGCAGCTCGTATGAGGATGAGGTTATGGGGAAGGCCCCACACGGCTAGGCTTGCTGCCCCACCATGTCCCCACCTGCCTGTTGGCTGGCACCTTGCCCTGTCCCTCCTCTTGCATTTCGTGCCTCAGTTAAACCTCACAGTAACTTTCAGGCTCTTTATCCCAGGGAGTGTCTGTCCCTAGTCAGATAACATCAGCTTTCCCCCTTGCCAGCACACCAAATCTCCCTTCAGACACAGCATATTCCTCAGAAACCGAGCCCTCTGTTTCCAAGACCTTTGGGTACTCTGCTGTTGATACAACATCACTTTATGAGCTGCTGTGATACGTACAGTACCAACCTTACCCCATAAGCACATAAGCCTCCTCTTCTTCTTTTTGTCATCCTTTTAAAAGGATTATTTCAAAGCCAATACTGACAATTGCACATTCCCCTGGGAAGCAAGCAACACAGGGCATGTGTTGCACAACAGCTGATGGCAGAGCTGGGAGCTTCACCCTTCCCAAAGGGACCTCTCCCAGTTTTGGGGACTTCTGGGGACTTCTTGGGGCCATCTGATATCCATAGGAGCCCTCTGCTTCTCAGCTCAAGCCCTGTAGGTTCCTCACCCCAGGAAAGATGCTGCAGAGCATTGAGGGCACATCTCGGTGGTAAGTGTCCCCAAAACTATGAGCCACTTCTGCTGCTGCCAGCACAGAGAAGGAAAATGGAGATGATTTCATAAAAGTCAGGCCTGTTTAACTTCAGAGCATTTAAGTCAGCGAAAATGCATCAGACAATTATATTGCACTTAATACTCGGATAATGGAACAATGAAAGATGTGTGTTTGCATTTTGTAAAATTAAACTGTATGCAGTTATTTATCTTTTACCTTAATTGTTTGAGCTTGTTTCTAATGTAAACTGTTGTAATTTTAAATAAATATAATAGAAAAAACTTTCCAAGGTATCGGAAATCCAGAGTAAATTTACTTTGCAAATAGACTTTGCTAGGTATGTTTTATGCGGAGGATCTTAACCTGTCACTTTCATTCAGAAATGTTTGGGATTTTTGGGCACTGGGCTGCTCATCCTGGGGCTGTGGGGCAGATTTTGGGAAGGCAGCACAGAGGGATGCTGCGCAGCTTGGTGTTTCAGCAGTGCTCTTGGCTTGGTGACCTCTGTCTCGCTCTTTTCCTGGAGGTGGTTCTGCACATCCAGATAGGATGGAGGCATGGCGGAGCCTGTTCTACAGAGTTTGGGTGGCTGAAAGCACAGGACTCCAGGCCTTTCATCTTCCATCACACCAAAGCCAAACATTAATGGCTTCAGAAACATGCCCTGGCGTGTCTTAGCGATGCCACCAGGTATCTGAGCGCTCCCTTTGGCTTGGGCAATGGCTTCAGGACTCCCCACACCAAGCAGTAACGCTACGAAAACTTTTCAATGAGGTCTATCATCATGCCATGTAAAATCCCAATTATCTCTACTGGGAAAATACAGTTACTGCTTTGTTGCTCTTTGAGGAGTTTTTGAGATGATCTCTGTTAAGCCCAAGATGTTGATTAAGGAGGTGAATTCAGCTGTTGACTTAGCCCTGAGGGGTTGTTATAAATGTGTCTATTTGTTTTTCCAGTACTGCGAGGGAAGACTCCAACAAAGGAAACGCGCTGGGTTGAAAGGTAACTCCAGTGATTAATGACATATACATTCAGCATGACGTCTTTATCACGGGGTGGTCGTATTGATTTTGAAGTTGAGCAACCTGGGAAGTGGAAGAGAGGCCGTAGAAGTGAAAGCCCGGCGAAAATTAATTAATTGCCCAAACAAAAGCAACAGCGCACCTCACGTACCTGGAATTGGGCCGGCAGCCCCATCTCACCGGATTCTTGCGGTGACTCCGTAAATCATGACAGATGGATGTGCCTTTCATAGCGTGCAGCGAGACAAAAAAATAAAATAGGAATGCTGGGGTTGGTTTGGGCTTGTTAGCTGCCTATGCCAAGAGAATTTTTTGGATGACTGTTGCCCTTTTGACAAAGGGAATTCATCAGAGGGAGCTGAAGCTGGGACAGGGTGCCAGCAGATGTGCCCACGGGTTGACCCGTGCCAGACAGCAGAAGGGTTTTCAGCTGAGTTCACAGCCCTGGCTCGTGGCCAGGCAGTGCGCAATGAGCAGGGGCACTTCTGGAACCTGGACCCACAGAGCCCTGCAGAAGCCCCTGGGATGGACCGTGAGGGTTTGGGGAGCATTGCCTGCTGTACCCCAAGAGGGCACTGTGGCTGGCCAGGTGTCAGCGTGCTCTTAGATTTGGTGGTACGACTTGCATGAAGCAGAGTGGATGGCAACAAGAAGAGGAAACGCCCTTGAATGCC
The DNA here is from genome assembly GCA_016647715.1 of Pavo muticus. Taxonomy (NCBI): domain Eukaryota; kingdom Metazoa; phylum Chordata; class Aves; order Galliformes; family Phasianidae; genus Pavo; species Pavo muticus. Next base: position 1,026,425 of record JACDJE010000216.1, read on the forward strand.
AGCTTGCAGGGAAAAGGTAAACTCTGCCCAAGTTGGAGCCCCATGATCTCTAAGGTGGCATAAAAAAATCCAAAGCCCATCAGAAACTTCCCCTGCTGAGCTGCTGGTGCTGCTCCCAGGCTGCCTCATGGCATCTGGGTGGCAAGTAGGGGAAATGGAGAGAGGAAGACACCGTAGGGACAGGTAGGGGGGAATGGAGAGAGGAAGACACCGATGTTTCGCCATGGCACAGGGAAATAGGGCGAGCAGCCAAAAGGCAGCGGAGGAGCAGCCCAAACAATCCAGCTGCTCCTTTTTTTCTGCTGCTCTTCTGTGCTTTCGGCTCCTTTAGATGGCACCATCCTCCTGCGCTGGCGTTGCGCCGGAGCCCGTGTCAATTAGTATTCAGGGCGCAAAAAGAGGAAAATTCCTTCATTACTCAGCGGCCGGCAGCACTGCTGTAATTGAGGAGGTGTCAGCGACTCCATTAGCAGCCCAGCTCACGGAGCAGGGATGGTTCATGCCCAAAGCTCAGGTAGACAAGTCCCTTTGTTGGGACAGCATCGCCACGTGGCGTAATGGTTCAGGAAGGGCTTTTGGACTGCTCCTGGCTTTTGGAGGTCGGTGCAATGCGTCAAGGCCAGTGGGATGCACAGGGCTACATCTGGCTCAACAGACACCAAATTTCATCCTTCAGCACCTTTAGTGTATCCCTCCATCCATAGTGTCCCCAGGGTGACACCAACACTGTGTCCCCTCCTGTCCCATCCCTGGAACCCAGGAGGTGCTGGGTGCACACACCAGCACAGCAGCCCCCTAGCAACCTCCCTGGTTTCTCCAGCACCCATGGGTGAAGCAGGGTGAGGTTTGAACAAAGCAGTGCTCAGGATGCCTGCTGCATTTGGATCAAAAATCCTGAATTCAGCCCCAGCAGGGTAAGAACAGGCCGTGCAGACCAGCTGAGTGCAGCGCCCAGGAGGAGCAACATGATCTAACTCGGCTCCTGTCTGCTAGCAAGGATCCGTCTCCTCCCTCCCCTGCAATACCGACTGTCCCCTCAGCTAATTCTGGGCTGCTCTGAAACAAAGCACCAGCGGGGAATTTCATGGAGTCAGCCCAAATCCCTTGTTCTCCCAGCCTGCCCCCGGCCCCCAGGAGCTGCAGCCTTGTTCAGGCTTTTAGAAGTGCAAATAATCTCTATTAATGGGGAAAGAGATCAAGTGGTTGTGGCAGGAGCTCTCCCGATACCGCCCTGGAGATCGCGTTGCTGGTTCCTCGGTGGGCATCCATTCCAGGGAAGATCCGTGTTTTTTTATGGATTCTGCTTTACTGTTCTGCCTTTTTGTGCTACCTGCTGCCAGTGGATGAGGTTGGTAACTGGTGCACTGGGACACCGGCTCCATCTCTATTTCTAACCCGTGGATTTTTGGCTTTCTGTGGCTGTGATTAAATGAAAGTTATGGAACAGAAAGGGGATTTTAAAAGAACTCTGGGCCCGGGTAAATGAAAATTGCAAAATGCTAGTCTTCTAAAGCACAAATCAGCCCAAAACACACAGCGTGAAGTCCAAAATCGGGTGAATATGGTGCATCACCTGCCCGGTGCATCGTATTCACATCTATTCCCCTTGAGACCAAAGGGTGCACCCAGGGAGCAGAGTTACCACAGCCCAGCCCTGGAAATTCAATTTCTAGGAAGCCCCAGTGAGCTCAAAACCACACACGTTTCCAATAGCAAATAGCCCAAGCCATGGATAACCCCACCAACGCATCAGCGCGTCGCTCCCCATCTCTCCACCTTTTGTCTCCCAGCCTTTGTCCCTGCCTGTCCCCAGCTACTCTAGCTGGGTGCTATGCAGACAGTGTCACACTCGCCCATATCCCAGTGTGGGGACAAACCGGCCCCGCCAGCACCAGCATCACCTGCCTTAGGGACCAGCTCCAAACTGCTGAAGCAGCCGCTTTATTTCTTTGCCTGGAAAAATAGATTATCGCTCATGCTTCCCTATGCTGCTCTTCGGGCACTGGTTCCAATTACTTTCTTATTTATTTGTTCAGTAATTTTCACTCTGTCTCCTCGTTAAATAAGCAAAGCCATTCATTAAGTACCACGCCGCCGATTCTCACCCTGCATTAAGCATCGCTTATCTTCGAGGGTAGGAGGGGAGGGGGGAGAAAACCTCCATTCCTCCCTACATTTATTTTCAATGCTTTGGAGGAGCAGGCAAAAATATAGCGTAAGAGCCTGGAGAGGTGCGTGGAAGAATGACAGCCAGAGGATTCCAAACATTTAGCCGACAACCTGCAGTGCTTTGACATCGTTCTCGGATGCTCCCCGTGTGCCGCCGACAGGCTGCGAGTCGCCCGCAGTGATTTAGGAAGCGGTCCCCGCCGGGATGCGCGTCCCTTTCACTCCACAAAGAGGGGGAGATTTTCATTTTGGAGTCGATGGGGACAATTTTGTCTCGGCGACCCTGCTGTCTCACCCTGTTTGCTGAGTTACGCCGGGTTTGCTGACAACTTCTACTTGAGTAAATTGTATTTAGACAACAATATATTTCATTCAGGTCTTTTGCAATGTCTGGACCAAGGTCAGTTTTATATTCTACTGAAATCATAAAGTGACACTTGAGATAAACAGAATGTTTACTCTCTCCATGTGAGCCGAAGCTGATATGTAAATTTATCCTTATTCTTTCATCAAATTTGCATTTACCCTCTTAGTCAAACACTACAGGGTTCCAAATCAAACAGCTTTAATGGTGGTCAACTCTTTATGACCGATTGCCATATCAGAGAGAAAGAAACAGCAATTTAGATTAAAATGAAAAGAGTAACACAACATAACAAGCGTCATCCAGTCGGCAATAATTGGATAAACTTTTCATACAAGTGAATGTGTTTTGATGCTTGGCTGCCTGGAAAGCAATCGCCGTATTCTTCTGCTTTTATTATGCTCCCTTTATCTGCTACAAACAGACCGTACTCACCTGTCATTATTTTTTCTTTCTGATCAAACAAGCCAAGTGCCACTAAACAAATTCTGTGGTTTTGTTTCTTTTTTTTTAATTAACATAAAAGAAGGGGACCTGATTCACGGCGACAAATGATCGCTGCTTCTTGTATCTTTAATGCTCAGGTCACGGTGGAATAAAACAGTTGGGCGTGAAAGTAGCAATAGGAAATGCAAAGGTGGGGTTGTAGGTTGAGTTGCTTTTTGAGGAAGGGTTGCCATGAATTATTCCCAAGCGCCGCACAGCACAAATCTGGATTGCACTGTGAGGATGGGCAGGAGCTGAAAGACCCTTGGGGCAGTTCTGCAAAGTCTGACTGCACTTGGACAGCAAGTAACATGGGGACACAGGAATGGAGACCCTGCCCAAGAATTGGAAAGGGAACTGACTTAGCACCCAAGCTGCTGCCTGGGTTTTGTGAGTGGAGCAGAAGGTGCTGAGCTGAGATCCCACAACTCGTTTCACACGTGCAGTGGTATGCTTGAGATGAAGAGGATAACTCTTCTGTGAAGTCTAAACCCCAAACCAAAGCTAACGTTCTGGGGGTTCTGGGGGATGACTCCTCTGCAGAATTAAGAAGGNAAGGAAGGAAGGAAGGAAGGAAGGAAGGAAGGAAGGAAGGAAGGAAGGAAGGAAGGAAGGAAGGAAGGAAGGAAGGAAGGAAGGAAGGAAGGAAGGAAGGAAGGAAGGAAGGAAGGAAGGAAGGAAGGAAGGAAGGAAGGAAGGAAGGAAGGAAGGAAGGAAGGAAGGAAGGAAGGAAGGAAGGAAGGAAGGAAGGAAGGAAGGAAGGAAGGAAGGAAGGAAGGAAGGAAGGAAGGAAGGAAGGAAGGAAGGAAGGAAGAGGGAATGGAAAGAAAGTCTGGAAAAGCAAAGCATGCTCGGTCGGGGCTGTGGCTAGGTGATGGCAGGTTTGGGGCCAGGAATGTGGGACACGGCAAATGGCTCCATCCATCCCACAGCATTGCAGCAGCAGCCCCAGCCTTCATCCCACTGAAACAGCACCGCAGCCAGAAATTGGGGAAAAAAGAGAAAAAAAGAAGGAGACTAAAAAAAAAAAAAAAAGAAATAGAAAAAGCAGAAGGAGAGAGGAGGAAAAAAGGAGAGATTTTTCCTTTTCAGTGTGGCTGTCAAATGGATATCTTCTAGTGGGAGGGCTGGGAGGGAACAGATATCTGCCTCTCTCCGGAGCCTGCAAGTATTTCTGCCATTCATGAAGCCAAGGGATGCCACACACATTCTGTTTGTTCAACATAAGCAAACAGATTGTAAACTGGCTGATAATTTTTGTACTGACAATGTCATTTACAGCTGTCAGCCTTTTGTCTGTCATGTTTGCTTTATTCAAATATGAACCAAGTGGACCTCCCTTCCACCGCTTTCTTCTGCATTAAAATCACATCAATTCTGTTCCATTCTGTCTTATCTAAAATTCATTGGAGGCCAATCACTTGGATGAATGCTTTGGGGTTTCCATGGAGGCAAGAAGTCTAGTGTGGACTTCAGGGGATTAGGAAGTTTCAGATTTAAAGCCTTGAAGTGCACGTTTCTTTCAGTTCTTTCTTTTGATTATAGAGGAAGGGGAAGGGAAAAAGAAGAAAGAAAGAAAGAAAAAAACTCGGGAAACTTCAAGATAATTTTATTTTCTGAAAATGCTCAGTGTCAAGAAACCCCCCCTCCTAGCATCTGTGTGCTGCTGCTTGGGCAGGGGAGGATCAGCCCTGATTTTTTTGCTTAATCACAATTTGCAGCTGTGATCTTTCCAGCTGAGCTAAAAGGAGAACGCTGCATTGGCATCTATCCCCCCTCAGCGTCCTCAACAGGGCTCGTATAATAAATTCAGGCCCGTCTTCAATTAGATTGATTTGGATCCAGCTGCTTCCCATGGTGCTGCCCGCAGGTCTGGAAGCATCTCCCTTTGTTAATAGAGGTCATGGCACTTTGTGTTAAATAATTCACGTCGGGCTATCTGTCTGTCTGTCTGTCTGGCGGCAGCTGCAGATGTTGCCAGTTTGCACCGGGTCCAAGACCCACGGCTGATATTTGTAGACAGGAGCTATTTCGTATGGGTTGAACGAGTGCTCAGCTGATGTAAATCGGGACCAATTTGTATGGAGGAGCTCTGACTTGTCCTGCTTTTATCTCTGCCTCCCTGCCCGAGCCACCTGAACAACACAGGGCCGGCAATGAACACCCAAAGCACCCCTCCTCACCCCCAGACCTTGGTCAACGTGTGGAGGTCCTGGCCAGGGAGGGGAAAAACAATGGGCTTTTTCTTGTAGGGCTGAAGGTGTTTGGGAGGCTCGGCTGAAGGATTTCCCTCCGCTAGTCATCTGCTTCCACAAAGTACATCTCAGTCAAAACTCATATCTCGGTGACCCTCCTCCCCGATGCAGATTGAGTGGGGAATGTAAATGCCATCTCCATCAATCCAGCCTTCTCCTCTCCCCCGCGCTGCTGCTGCGTAACCCCGCTTACGCTTCAGCTCTGCGTTCGGTCAATAAAGCCAACGCACGCCCACGGATACACAACGCGCATTGACAAACAAACAAGCCCAAGCAAACAAGCAAACAAAAGCTAATCAAGACATTTCTCCCAGCGTCAGGGAAGGCGAGGAAGGACTGCTATTGTTTGATTTATGATTTTTGCTTTAAAGGACCGTTGATCCGCTCAGCTGCCAGGTGCCAGCATGGGAATGGCAGCCCCAAAGGACTTTGGTGTCCCCTCTGGGATTTCTCACCCTTATGCAAAGAGGTGATGCTTTCTGCCCTGGCTGGGGGCAGGATGAGGTGCTCTGCTGATGGACTGGGCTCGGTGTAGGGGGATGTTAGGTAGAGGTGACAATGATGTTCTTGTATGTCTCTCATTGAATTTGTGCAGCTCTCAGATTCCATCAAGGTTGCCCAACTGATGGGCTCTGGGCCAGGTCAAGACCACTGATAACAGCAGCCTGGACTGTGTGGGGATGGGTGCTTGGGGCCCCCGTGGACTGGCAAAGAGGCCTGGCATCATCCCAGCTCCAGCAAAGCAGGGGAGAAGGCAACGCACAGCTTTCTTGAATGAATTTTGCTCATGTATCAAACATCTAAATTTGGTTGCTAGATTTTTTTTTCTCTTTTTGCATTTGATGCTTTGTTTTGGGCATTTCCATTATTTTCCTTTCTTCTTCTTTTGCTTTGCTTCTCTTCCTTTCCTCAGTTCCTTCAACTAAGGAAACCTTTGGAAGTGACAGAGATTGTTCTCTTGTAACCCTGGTGCATTTAAACGTTTTCAAATCCCAGTGATGGAGTTGCTGATGGGTTTTGTTCTCTTACTGCTCTGGCTCATCTTCCTTTCAAGTTGGAGGCTTTTTCAAAATTACAAAGGGAAAAAAAGAAAAGCAGAAAGTGGGAAGGAGCTTTCCCCCATCATTTGTCTTACTGCATATAATAGCAGAAAACAATGACGAGTGGACAATGGGGGGAGACGAGAAGAAACTTTGCCTTTGTTTCAGTAATGTCTCATTTCAATCTGAAACAAAACTGAACGTGTGTGTGTGTGTGTGTGTGTGTGTGTTTGTGTGTTTGTGTGTTTGCTCCTTTATATACTCTAAGAAAAAATAACAGGATGAAAATATCACCCCAAATGGAAGCTAGATTCAGAAAGGGCTTTAAATAGCAAAGCTGGTTTTAAATGGCTAAATCGAGTATATCATTTTGAAAACACTGATGGAGGTATTTCTCCAAGCATGGACTGCTCTATTCTACCCTGAAACAGCAGCAGAGCTGCAGGAAAAAAATGAAACCCTGCTGCTAAGGCAGCTCCAGATTTCTCTCATCGGAAATCTGCATCCCACAGAAAGGGGGATGTTCCCAGCTCATTTCCAACCTGCGAGCCCAGGTGCTGCAGGGCTATCCACACACTGTGCAATTGGGCAGAGGCAGACCAGAACCACTCCTGACACTCTTCCAGCTCCTCCTCGACAGATTGAAAGCCTATCTCCACATCAGGTCTCCTACTCAGCAAAAACCTTGGCTTCTCTTCCATGGCAGCTCAGCCTTGTGAGCAATAAATACCTCTGAGAAAGCCAATGGTGGATGGATGGATGGATGGATGGCAGCCAACCGGGTCCTAATGGCCACGAGTGATCCCGCAAAGACTTATCAAGTCAACCAAAAGGAAATGAAGATTCCTTTCTCTTTCTTTCTTTCTTTTTTTTTTAAAAAAAAACACATATGTACTTTCTTCTTGTTGTTGCCTTCCTTTCTTCTTTCTTTCTCTTCCAAACAAACCAGGGCGAAGCCCGCTGGGCTGCCACCTGGGCGGCGGGCTCAGCACATGCGGCACAAAGCTCCCATCCGCTCCTGGGATATTTACGACGTGTCCCCCAGTTGTCATGTCAACCCAACAAGCAACTGCAGCACTAAATCAAGCCATCAGCGGGACAGAACAGAAACACTATGCAGAATGCCTCTGATGACTGACACGAAACATGGCATTTGTCATTTCGTGATGTTTTCTGTCTGTCCCTCTCTACGGTGGGGCCGGTCCTTTGGAAGAGGAATGGGGTTGGGGGAGAATACCAATGAGAAAGCAAAGATGACCTCCGTTTTCTGGAAAAAAAGAACAAAAAAGCAATGAGGAAAAATGGTAGCTGGTGAGAGTATCAGGTGGTGGTTCTCATCGGGGTGGGGTTTTACTGTGTGCATAGGCTCTCAGAAATTCTGCAGCCACATCAATAGTGCTGCTGTCGGAGGTATTTGCCTACAACCGCCACTTCTTAACTCAATTTGCCTCAGCAGTGAGCTCGTCTTCTCCCTCCTCCTGCCCAGAGCAATCCTCCGCCCTCACGTTCAGATTTAGCCAAGTGAGCAGGGCAGCAGTTATGAAAGAGCACATTTTTATTGTAGCGAGTCCATTTCCCCGAGGAAATGGAGCAAATATGCTGATTCGCACCGTGCCTGTCCATCAGTCACTGTAATAACTTTGGAGGCAGTAGGGCTCTCACGTCAATTGCACTCCTTCAAGTTTTGTGCAAATACATTAGCGGGCGGAGGGAGGGAGGCACGGCTGCACCCACACTGGAGCGGGTGTGGGAGGAACGCAGCGGGGCGAGCAGTGGGGCAGGAGGGGCTGGCAGCTATTTCCAGGGGGAGCACTGATTTTCTGTGTGTTTTTATAATCTGCATACACAGATCTGAGACGTAACCCTTTTTTTCCTGCTATTCCTCGCCATGAGGTTTCGCTCGGAGGGCGCTCACCCTCCATCCCTTCTCTGTGCTGGAGCGTGGTACCCACCTGCACCAAGTGCCACCAAGGGCAGGCATTGGTCCCGAGCACACGGGTCACATTTTGTGCCGTGTGTATTTTGGCTTTTGCTGCTGTAACGCTGATAAACAGATGGCTTTGTAGTCCATTACGGCTCTGGGTTACTATTTTGCGAGCATGCAAATGATATTGCTGCATTGCATGGTGTGGTTATTTACTGCTAATTGCTAAGCTGTCGATCATTATTATATTCTGCGGTGGCAGGGTTTGTATTTGCATAGTTTAAGCTATCCATCCTATCTAAAATTAGCATATGGCTTTAAAAAAAAAAAAGTTATCAGTGCTAAAAAAAAAAAGATGGTGGAATTGACTGGGGTAAAATATCTCGGCTTTTTTGTATGCATAAACCGACACTTATCTGTGAGGGCTATGAAAAACGGCGAGATCTGACTGTGAAGTTTGCAAACAATGTCCCACCCCGGGGTCTGCATCGCATTTCCCTTTGTGTCCTGGCTGAGGGCACAGAGAGGATCACAGACCCCATCCTAGCGCTGTTTACTTTGGGAACAATCAGTAATGTATGAATAATAATGCCACCCTCTGACCATGACTAATTGAATTGCAGCATGCTTCGGAGGCAGGCAGAAAGCTTTGCTAGCTGCTAGTCTATCAGCCTTGTTTTTCAAGTAGCGGCAGACAATGATTGATGCTGATGCGCTTTCAAACAAGTATCCTTAAACACCTAATGCTTGCACGGATGGACCTGCACTGCAGCTCCTATCAAACCCCAGCCTGGGTTTATGCCTGTACTCATCCATTATGTCAATGCCAGCTCTGGAGTCACCTTTTCTGCCCAAGCACGGTCCCTTTAGAGTGGAATCCACGCCAGTGCTGGGGACGGGAGCATGGGGCTGTGAGTTCTGACTTCACTTCAATCTGAGAAAGCAGCTGGGCTGCTGGTACAGAGGTGAAGCAAGAGCCAAAGCCATCTCCCAGTGTGGGAGGCAGATGGACGTGCTGGAGGGAGTCTCAATCACCTGCCCTGTTGTTTCCTAGTGGGATAGCTGGGGAAATCGAGGCACGGTGCAGTGAGCAGAGGACAGTTGCAAGCCACCTGTTGGAGATGCACAACCCAACCACCAGGGCTTTGATAGAGACCACCATTAAGAGCAAGAAGGACAGCTAGCCATACAAAACAGCAGGACAGAGCCCAGGGGGACCCAGCACTAAGACACAGGACAGAGCTCAGTCGGGTGAGGACTGAAGTGGAGCCCTGTAGCTGCCAGCTTTTACCCATTTCTATCACATCCTGCTCCCTTTCCAAGTTGGAGCCTTGCCGTGCTCATGAGGCAAATGTCCAGTGCAGGAAGGGTGTTGGATGCGATTAAGAGAAGTTCATTAAATTCCATGTAAATCCTTTCTTTAGTGATACAATTAAGTGAAACATTGGTGATTTATTTTCTTCTTCTCTCTTTGGAATTTCAGGGCCTGGGTGCCAGCCGCCGCAGCCGGCTCCAAATCTTGGGCACTGGCCTTGTTTAGGAGTCAACAAAAGCCTTGTTTGGAGACCCAGAGCCAAACAAAACTCTGCAGTTTGCACTGAGTACTGATCACTCCTCAGTGGGAAAAAAAACTCTTGTGGCCCAGCATTTTGCCTGTCCTCACCTTGAAGCTTTTTTCAATTTCTTTTTGCTCTCACTGTGGAATAAAGTGCAGAAAACTGCAACCCATGGCACGAAAGCATCCCCTAACCCTTGGCTGCATTCCTGGCTAGGAGAGGCCTCTGGGGACGTGACTTCACCTCGCATCGCCCCATGGAACAAGGGTGTGCAGCATCCCAGCACCCACCCCAGCATCCATCGCTGTGGTATCCAGTCCATCTGTGCAGAACCCATTCTATCCCTGACATATCGAGCCCAGCCCTGTGATACCCATCCCTGCGGTACCCAGCCCATCTCTGCAGTACCCATCCCTGCGGTACCCAACCCATCTCTGCAGTACCCATCCCCGAAGTACCCAGCCCATCTCTGCAGTACCCATCCCTGCAATACCCAGCCCATCCCTGCAGTGCCCATTCCATCCCCGTGGCACGCAGCCTGTCCCTGTTGTATCCCATCCCAAGGGCTATGCCTGCAAAGGGCAACAGATCCTGACGCTCCAGAAAACCACAGGCTGAGGAAGACGATATGGTTTCCTTGTTGGATGGTCCAAAATCAAAGCACCTCACTAGGAAAGCAATGGAGGCATGAAGGCTGTGAGTCTTGCATCCTGGCAGCCAGAAGGATGCTCCGGGCAGCATCACCTGGTGCAGCAGTAGGAATCCCTTCCCATGCCATGCAGGGTCGCCTGGCTGTCAACGGGGTCTTCTGCTGGCTCTGGAGCTCCTGGATGCTGGTGGTGTTGGTGCTGCACTCCCACACCAGTACAGGCCAGGCAGATCAGCACAGCAGGGCCACGCGGCGCCCGCACTATATGTACACTTGGTCAGGCTGTGTAAACTTTGACATGTGGATGTCAATCTTTCTCATATTTGCAGATGGCTTTATCAGAGCGTGATTAGTTTCTAGAACAAATTTGAGCAAAAGAAAACATTACCTACAGTATGTAAGCCAACAGACCAGCTAGTTTTCAGATTTGTCTATTTACATGGGCACTGGGTGTTTTGCTAAGGCTCTCTAAAAGTGATGGTAATTGAACAGTGCCAGTGTGTTAGTGGAAGCTGATGAGTTGTAAAGGTTTTATAAACAACCACGGTGGATTTGGCTATAGCCCTTCTAGTAATGTTTGTTAATCTTGCTGAGCGAGTGTGCACCTAACACAATGTAAATACTGCAGAATTTGGAGGTGTCAATAGTGTAACTTTTACTGTTTGTAAAATCATTCTCCGATATCATCAGTAAGTTTACCAAATGTCCCATGGCCAAATATAATAAAAGCTTAAGTAAGCGCTCACGGAGGAATAGGGGAAAACATGTTTGCTATTTTTATTTCTGCCTCCTGTTTGTGAAAGGATCGCAAAGAAAACAGGAAGCCAGCTAATAAGTACGGTCATCCCGATGCATTTGGAGGTTTTCACGGGGCTTCCCACTTCCTCGATGGAGAAGGCAACAGATTTGCACAAGGCTGGGATCAGACCTGCTCCTGCTTCTGCACGGGAATGGGGCACCAGCCCAATGCCAGCGCCAAAACCCCGAGCAGCATCGTGGCCCCAGGAGAGGAATGCGCTGTGCCACAGACTGCAGAATTCTGAAATTTCATCCAAAATCCTAATTAGCCACTAGAGGGCCAAAAAATGGTACATGATGTGCAGCTGAGGACGAGCGACCAGCTGCCGGGCTGTTTTTCCCTCTGGTTAATAAAAAGGGTGTAAAGCCCAGCGCGCGGCGAGACAGCATCGATGGCAGGGGGAGATGAAGCAGCTGTGACATTTAGAGGAGGAATTTGTGAACCACAAATATGAGCATGACTGACACAGCATGGCAGCACATAAAATCAATACAAATAACCTAAACCTTAATACCTTGATCCCGGGGAAGAGCATCGCATTACCAGGGACTATGAGGAGCAGCAGTCGTCTTGGCTCTGCCTGCTCGGTGCTATCGAGCGGCTCCCGACGAGGCGTGGGGCCAATAACAATTAGGATGCTCTTTATGAGGAGGCTTTCCCTTCACTTCCCTGGATCTTTGAGGGTGAAATGTGGCGTGTTTTGGTGTGTTTGTGTGAAGAGGAGATGGAGTTTTTATGGTTGACAAGGATCACTGCACCCGAGAAGTCACACACCTGTTAGGAGTAATTGCAGCTTTTATCCAAAAGACAATGATGATGGATGTGGGTAAAGCCAGAGTATCGGGGCAGCTGTCCATCCAACCATCTGTGAGTCTGTCCATGGGTCTGTGCAAAGGTCTGTGCAAGGGTCTGTCCATAGGTCTATCCATGGACCTATCCATGGGTCTGTCCATGAGTCTGTCCAGGAGTCGGTTCATGGGTCTATCCAAGGGTCTGTCCATGAGTCTGTCCATGGATGAGTCCATGGATGAGTCCATGGGTCTGTCTGTGGGCCTATCCATGGATCAGTCCATGAGTCAGCCACCATCCCTCCAGCCCAGCCCTGCAGCAGCATCCCCGCGAGGGTCAGCAGCTCTGCAGTATCCCAGCCCAAATTCCTCAGGATGCCTCCAGGGCTGTGCCCTGCAAGGTGGACATGGGGCTGTCGGTGAAGGTACGCAAAGCCCACAAGCATTTTGCCCATGAGCCTCCCCGGTGCCTGGAGACAAACAAGCAGCACTACAAAGCCGACACAGAAAAGTGAGGCGGTGAAAAGGTGAAAGCAGCCATCATCATCCAAGTTGTGTTTGTTAATGTGTGTACAGAGGAACTCTGTTTGTTTGTAGGTCCTTAGTAGAAGTGTGTCTAATGTTGACTTTTTGAGTCTAATATTGTTTGAATTTTCTATCATGAGCCTAAGCCACGCCACTGGCACGCTCCTTCCCTCCTGCAGTTGTATGGCCATTACCTTTCAAAATGCTCCAGAGCAGTGAGCAGCAAAACTACTCCAGCAGCACAGGCAGTGCTGAACTACCTTGCTTTTGGGCTGGGAAATACATGGCACCCATGCATCCACCCACAGCACATGGAGCAGTAAGAGCTCAGCCTGGTACCAGCCCTGCACATGGGGTCCAGGAGAGTAGCACCCCTTTATCACAAAGCAAGGCCAGCATCCCCATGCATGGAGCTGGGAGATGCAGGATCACACCAGGGCATGCAGCACCAGCACCGCCCTCACTCCCCCAGCCGACAGCAAACGCTCTGTTCCAGCCAATTCCTTCCTAATCTCAAAGTAAATAAGTAGCCTGGACACATCTCCATTTCCACAGCTCTTTTAAGGTGAGCTTACTGTTTCACTCTGGATCTTTCCACCTGTGGGAATAGCCCAGTTCTCCAAGCCCTGCTCCTGGCAGTTCGGGGCTGAAAAACACAGCCCTATAGGCAGACAAAGCTTTTAATTGGCATAGAAAAGTTGCCAGTGTGCAGGGGTGCCTCTGTCCTGGGCGCTCACTACCCTGTCCTAACCCTAACCCTAACGCTAACCCTAACGCTAACCCTAACCCTGACACTAACCATAACCCTAACACTAACCATAACCCTGACGCTAACCATAACCCTAACGCTAACCATAACCCTAACGCTAACCATAACCCTAACCCTAATTCTAACCAACAGTTGTGAGAGTTAAATTTCCTTTGGGAATGCTTGCGCTCATGCATCCCACTAGTCTGTTGTGGAGGAGATACTAGCACTAACACTTCCCAGGCCAGGGGAAGGAATGGAAAAACATCAGGACAATAACTATACGGGGATGTGATGTTTTTTTCAGTGCACTGCAACAAAAGCTGCTGCCTGTAAATGACTGCTGTGAACAAGAGCCTAAAGCAGGTGCTTAGAGAGCAGCTGTCACATAAAAGCCAATATTTAAAGCCATGATGTTTACATTACAATTATATTTACCTTTAACGTCTTCTGAGCATTATTAATTTCCACCATTATGGCCCGGTTTAATGTTTTATTTTACATAAAGTGGCTTTAACCCCACGTCAGCGTCCCATGGGAAGGCACATCCCCAGTGCCTCCATCCCAGGCATCGCCATCCCATAGACTTCCCACAGCCCCCACCTGCCATACAAAAACACAAGTGCTGTGCTCCCACCGATGGGCAGGAATAGATGAAAGCATGGCAACAAAAGCCAGCTGAAGATTTTGGGGAGAGCAAAGGCAAGTTTGGCAGAGACAGGAATTGGCTTTGTTAACACCCATGTCACCGACACCTGTGCTGCAGCACAGAAGGGGGTGTTCAGGGCTGTTTTCTCCTCCTTTAACTGTAGGCTTTCATCTTTCCAGCAGAGAATTTATTGGCTTGTGCTGCCTCCCCGGATTATTGAAAACCTTGGTGGGTTTTTTTGCTTTTTTTATTCCGTGGGAAGAACAATCCTTGATGAAGGGGTAGTATCTTAGGAACAAGCACTTCTCCCAGGGCAGTGTGCGCCCTGAGGTGGGCTCCGGGAGCAGGGCTGGGCAGTGGCACATGCACAGGGACATCTGCCTGATGGCACAGGACCTGTGGGACCTCGTCACCTGGGTTAATGGGTAACCCCATGGGAAATCCCTCCAGCTGAGAAAGGGCTGGAGGGGAGTGAGATGCCCACAAGGAAGCCCAGTGCTGTAAGATGGACAGTTCCTGGCTCCCACCATCACTGCTCTGCAAGGATAGGGGGAAAAAAATACCCTAAAAACCACAATTCATGGGATGTTGGGCGAAAAGCTATCCAGAACCCCCCCTGCATGTCCTTGGTGGGCATCAAAGAGCCTGGCCCCGGTGCAGCGGAGGAGCTGCAGGGCTCAGCACCTGCCGGGATGGGGCCCCGGCCGACTATAAATGCACAGTGTAAGTACAGTATATCTCCGTTAAATTATGGGCACTCAGATTAGCATGTCCTTGTCCTTGCTCTGATAAAGGCTTCCAGGGACTGGGTTAAATTATAGGAGCAAATCAAGCCTTCTTTTGATTCTGACCCTATAGACACAAGAGTCCCAGAGGGTCCCCGTTCTCTTCTGCCCACTTGCCTTTATTTATTGCTAATTTCCCCTACTACAATAAACACGTCCAGGGTCATCTGATCCCCATACTGTTCGCGTTTTGTAGACAGCATAAACCATGCTTGGCCGGCGGCATTCCTGCTCCCTGGTTGCGGCGAACCAACAGAAAGTCCTTTATGAACTGGATGGGGAGACAGAGGGTGTCAGAAGGAGCAGGAGCTGCTGAATGGATGGCATTTCTTTCTCCCTTTTCAGAGGCCTCCCTGAATAGATTTGTTGCGGGACAGCTCGGACTGGGAACGGCGAGCGGTGCGGTATGGAAATGCCCTGCCAGAGGCTGGAGTGTGGAAGGATGCAAAGTGGGGGATTTGGGGTGATGGTCACTGTGTGGCCGTGACACCGGTGTGCATGGCACCGGGTGGCACACGCGGCCCTGGGAATTGTTTTATCAGGGCAGCTGGGTGTGAGATGTGTTACCTGGTGAAAGCGAGGGCAGCTGGGCTTCCACCCAAAACCTGAGTGCTGGGGAGCAAGGACTTCATACCCTGTTGTCCCATACACTTTCAGACCCACTTTATTCCAATTACAAAAGGAAAACTGGTATTCAAATCCTTTTCCCGTTTTACAGGCTTTGGGAAGGTCAGACAGGAACAGCAGGGGCAAATTGTGTTGAATTCCCAGCAGCTTTTCCCCCAAGATGTTCTTCACAACAGCACTAAATTAGTTTTGCCTTAATCTAGCAACAAGTAGAGAAGTTTTCTACCAAAATATATATATATATATGAATAAGTAAATAAATCAAAACAGCAGAGCTCTGCTTTGAGTTCAGGGCTCACTTGTCCATCTTGCCCAAATGACTTAGGAGCACAAGCCCTCCTAGGAACCGATTTTCAAAAGCATTTGCATGCTGAGATATCCAGGACCGATGGAGTGTCCCCATCTTGCTGTGGCCCTCCTGCCAACTTCACCAAGACAGCAGATGCCTGCAGGTGCTCCAGCTGCAAGGTTTCCGTGGCTCTGCAGCCGCGACCTTGGGTCTTTATTGGCTCTCCGAATGGACCCTTTATAGACTCCAGATGGAAAGTGTAAAATTAATAACCCCTGGCTGGCAAACACCCATATGTTTTCCACCTTCTCCTGAGATACAATTTGTTTATGGTGACATTTATTTAATGCAAATTAACATATAAATGAAGATGCATGGCTCTTCCCAGAGACCTGAGGAAACTGGTTTGTGCGGTGCTAGAGGTGCACGGCCACATCAACCATCAACCATCAACCATCAACCATCAACCATCCACCAGAGAGGCTCGTTTGGAATTACCTGGAGCCTTTGTGATTCTCACCAGCCAGGAGGAATTCCACCAGCCTCCCTCCAGGCCCATTTTCTGTAACAATATATACCGGGCTGACCCTGGAGGTGCTAATTGCTCTTTATCTAAGCCAACTGTTTCTCCCACCCCACCAGTGCTTTTGGTGGTGGAAGGAATACAATGTATTATCAGGAAACGAGATACATGTGTACAAAGGGTATTGACTGGCAGGAGGTTAAAGATACAGCACAAAGAGAGGCAGCTTTATAGGGGTACACTGTTAACTAGTGATGGATGAGCCGCTGGAAGAAGAAAGCTCTTCAAGGTTGGGCTGATAAGACCCCCAGCCACTTGGAGCCTCCACAAGGTGCCGTGACCAGGACCAGCCTCAACACCTATCCCTGGCTCCGGCCTCCTTCTCCTCTTCTTTTCTTCCTCATCCTCCCAGCAGACAACCCAGGACAGGCCAAACTTGGCACAGAAAGCCCTTCCACAAAGCCACCCCTGCGTCCCATTTGTCCGCCAACGACCTTAGTTAAACCGGCGCAAGTTTCTTAATTCCACGCCAGCCTAAGCCTTTAAAAACTGTTGACTTTCCAGAAAAGCAGGAAGCGGGTAAACACAGCGATTGGCTGCTCTTCCTGCTGACCACATGTCACCAGAATGCAGGGGGGAAAAAAAAATTCTATTAGGCTTTTATTTAACATGAATTTGAATGTATTCCAGGTCACTGATCACATAAGCGATCACGATACGGGTAATAAAGAAGTTCCTACCATACCTTTATTTGCTTTCTCCCTGTAATAAATCTTTATCACACACTGGGCTGATTGCAACAGTATCACTTCCTTTTTTTTTTTTTCCCTCCTGCTTTATAGGGCAGCAAAAAGCCAACTGGGCCCATCTGCAAGCAAACCCAATGGCGCTGGGATGGGATGCCAAACAAAAGGCGGCTTGGGGTAGCCACACTGCTGCCTTGCAGCACCAAGGGTGGACTATCCTGGGTGCAGACCCCAACCTTCACGTGCTGCAAAACCCCGTGCATGATTCTTTGTGACTGCAGGAAAAGGGGGAATCATAGTGTGGCACTGAGGGACGTGGTTAGTTGGATAGTGGGCACGATGGGGACGGGTTGATGGTTGGACTTGGGGATCATTGTGGCCTTTTCCAACCTGCATGATTCCATGATTGTGTCATAGTAGGAAATATCAACCTGTGTGCTTTCTTAATAAGTGATCATTAAGATGGTTTAATAAATGATCCAAGTGACAGCCCTATGCTAGGACAGCCTCGAATCAAACCCTTCTGCACAGGGGGAATTTTTGCTCCCTGTAAGCCAAAAGTAATGGGTCAAAGGGAAATGAATCCTGAGCAGTTCCCTACACTTCTGAGCATTTGGTTTTCTGGACCCCATTCTCCCTCGTACCCTCATGCTTAATCCTCCTCATTTGAATGATTTGCATCCAAATCTCTCCAATTTTGTCCTTTCATTCTCGAGCACACGATGTTAGTTCCCGCTAATACAAGGGCATCAATCGCCTTCATCTTCCCCTATTTAATGATATTTATTCATCATCGCATGGGAGAGAAATTGGCTGCAGCTCAATTTGGCAAAATAAATTGGGACCAGTTCAAGCGTAATCTCGCTAAACACACAGATTTTAATCCCCCCCCAAGTGAAGCACGCTGCATCTGCAATGGGTGTCCTTGGTTCAAGATCCAGATGCTGATTTCAAACTCCAGCATCTCCCAGTGCTTGCAGAGCTCACTTTGTGAGGACCAGGGACTGCACAAATTCAGAACAGCTCCATCACAGCTTCACTCCTGTTGTCCTTAATTGCTTGAATACTGATCAGGTTGATATTGTGATTATTTGTAGACATTTATACCATCCCAGGCCTTCTTTTTTATAACTTTATTTCATTTTCTGCTGTTTACTCACAACTACCTTTATCACCACACGCTGATAGTCTGTTCTTTATTGCTCCGGTGTGATTGCAAGGAGTTTAAGCGCAATGCAATAACACACATATATAAATATTTGAACAGGAAAAGAAAGTCTGTCCCATTCACGCTATGGAAGGGGGAAAAAATGAAAACAAATAATACCGCTAGAGGGACCTTCACACTGAACCACGGTGGAGGGGAGGTCACACACAGCCTCCGCGAGTGGCACCGATGGGACCCGCGGTGTCGGCACGGAGCTTGCAAGTAGCAGCACCGCATGCATGCAGGGCTCGTTGTTTGCCGAGGATCACCCGAATAATTCCACTTGAGCACAATAAACGTGTTTTGTTTTTGCAGTTAAAGAGCTGAGTCCTTTTAATTAGTTGACTCGGGTCTTTCTGCATGCGGTCCCCACGCACAGTGGCTGGTTCAAAGAGGAGCCTCTCTGTGTGTTTTCGCTTTTCTTCTCTTTTCTTTCTCCCCTTTAACACTGCGTGTGAATAGTTGAAGACGGGAGCGAAAGACATTGGACTTAGAAAGTAAAATCTCCAGGAAGCAAAAATGGAGGCAAACACAGGAGCTAATTTAGGCAGGCATAGCTGGTGTTGTTTGTGGTTGTCCCTGACAGCGCTGCTGACTCTAAAGCACCTGTGTTTGCTCACTAGCTTTCCCCAATCTGCTAGAAAATGGCCCTAGCATGTCACATGGCAGCGAGATAGTCCGAGCGCCATGGGAATAAAAAAGCCTGAGCTTTTAACGGAGTTAATCATTAATGCGCCTTTTCTTTGTCCCATTCAGGAGTGCTGACAAGCGCTTTGATATTTCATATTTGCCATCAGGTCAGCGGCAGTCATACCCAGGTACTAATGAGCGCCCTGGCTCACGCCTCCCTGTTTCATGGCCCGCCTAAAGATTTTGTCCCACTTGCCCTCAACCACGGCTAGTTGCATATATATCCCTGCCTATGTGTGTGTGCACATCCCTGCTTCTATGTCTGAATGCATCCCTGCATACATGCGCATACGCATCCCTGTGTGCACACCCGAGCAACACCCATGGGTGCAGCGCATGCTCAGGAGCTCCCGATTCAGGCGCTTTTATCCCCTCCTGTAGACAAAACCCGGGGCTCCCAGCTCCAGATCCCAGCCCTGTGGTCCATATTGGGCATCTCAATGCAACGCTTTGTATCCACGAGCAGCTGTCAATGCGTGCGCGCACTTCGGGGTTGAGCAAATAATCCCCAGCGAATAATGTATGTGCTGGGAGGAATGCAGGCTGCACTCCTCGCCCCCAGTCCTGGCTGCCAGTAGCATGTTTTCTGCATCGTGTTTCTTCTCCCAGTTTGTTTGCCCTGATGCACCCAGGTTTCCCTGTTCATTGCAGGGGAATTAGACTAGGTGACCTTTGAAAGCTCCCTCCATCTCCAACAATTCTATGATTCTTTGGTTCTCTGATTCTACAGTTCTATAATTCCACATTTCTATGATTCTATAGTTCTATGGTTCTATGATTCCATGATTCTATGGGTCTGTGAGTCTGTGGTTCTATGATTCCATGATTCTATGAGTCTATGAGTCTATATGACTCTATGGTTCCATGATTCTGTGATCCATGATTCTATGATTCTATGTGTCTATGATTCCATGATTCTAGGGGTCTATGTTTCTATGATTCCATGATTCTATGATTCTATGGGTCTATGTTTCTATGATTCTATGATTCCATGATTCTAGGGGGTCTATGTTTCTATGATTCTGATTCCATGATTCTATGATTCTATGGGTCTATGGTTCCATGATTCCATGCTTATATGGGTCTATGGTTCTATGATTCGAGGGGTCTATGAATCTATGATTCTAGGGGCCTATGATTCCACGATTCTAGGTGTCTACATTTATATGATTCTATGATGCCATGATTCTATGATTCTGTGAGTCTATGGTTCTACGACTCTAGGTGCACTGCTTGGGTAGCAGTTGTATGAAGGCATAGTTGGAAAGGAGACTGGGAATGCTCGTCATCCCTAAGAGCAGCAAGGCACTGCTCTGTTGTCTGGCTTGGCCAATAAATGCAGTTGTTTGTGTCAGCACTGAGTAGAAAAACCTATCCCTCAGCGTAAAGGCCAGGCAGGTCAGCAGGCCCCCATAAAGCTGCTGTGCAAAGATGATTTGTGCTGGCTTCAACGAGAATCACAGTCAAACTTCAAGGTGCTTGAACCTTTCCCTTGACTCGGGCAGAGACTGACAGCACATTTCACTCCTCCTCCCCGGGGTTGGATGCTGCCAGAATTGCATCAGTGAGCTCACCGAGGGGACCTCCTGTCTGTGTTCATGCAGTGTGGGGAGGAAAACGTGGCTGGAGCTGCTCATGCTGCCAGCACAGCAGGAAGGTGTAACCAGGCATCATGGAGAGTTGAAAAACCTCGGCTTCCTTCAGCATCCCTGCAGGTTGGAAATGGATGCAGCATGAAATTAATGAGCTGTTCATAGAACCATCATAGAATCACAGAATCATTCAGGTTGGAAAAGATCACAAAGGTCATCCTGTACTACAACCACCCACCCCCACCATGCCCACCAACCACGTCCCTCAGTGCCACATCCCCACGGCTCTGGGACACCTCCAGGTGACCCCACCACTCCCTGGGCAGCTGTGCCACTGCCTCACCCCTCTCTGGGAGAAGGAATTGTTCCTAGCAGCCAACCTGAAGTCAGCCCTAAGCTTTTCAGTCTCCTGTTGCTGAGATATGGTGGCTGGGCCACTTGGCTCCATGCTCCTCTTAGATTAAAGAGGGAACTACCGTAAATGTCACAGATTTCAGAGGCTGGCTAGTGGTGACTCACCCAGATAACGCTCTCAAGGACGTTGAGGGAGCCTGGAACCATAGTCCCATGTGACAGAGCCACATCTGGAGAAACGGCCAAGGTCACCCCACCACTGGCTCGGGTCCCTACAATGCCAGGTGAGGAAACTCCTGCTCCATAAAACTTACACTGGGAAGAGAGGCAGGAGGAGAAGTGGGAGAAGGTTTGACTCCAGTCTGCACACAAAGATAGGCCAGGATTAGTCCCTTTGTCACTTCAGCTCATGTTGGCCACAAAGCTCTAATCTAAGAGGTGTTCTTAATGAACTCCTGAGGCTGCGATTGGACCTGGAAGGTAATCGCTTACATTTCTACATAAACGTAGGAAACTGCTTTCTGAGTTAGCAAGCAAAGCTCATTCATAATTGCTTGTTTAAATATTTTTCCTTCTTCATCATGGCAGTCAATTCGCTGCGAGCATCCTATGCAGAGGTGAAGCCAGCCAAAAAGGAAGCTTTCCTGGAAAAATAACAAAGGTACTTTCAGCCACAGAAATCCCCATCTCGAATCCAAACAGGGAAGCCTCTGTCTGCTGCCAGTGTAGGCAGGGTTTCCGACTGCCTGTTATTGGACAAAGCAGAAGAGTTAGCTTAGGCAGAGGAAGGGGAAGGGGCCGCTTCTCCAGCACTGGGGTGGAAATCCTCTTCTTTCTGGGTGCCCTCTGCGAGCTCAAGTCCTGCACGTCCCAGTGCCCGTGGCCTGCCCAGAGGCAGCTGAATGCCAAGCAGAGCCAGGACACGCCATGCAGACACCGCCCGGAATGTGTGGCATGGAAAAGCCAAGTCAGAGCCTTGGCTCAGGGGATCAGCGGGCTGCCTGCCTGCACTGCCCTGCCGCAGCCTCACCGTGCCTGGATGCACACGCTGTGCTTTGCAGTGGCTTTTCCAGGGCATGGAGCAGGGAAATTGGGGAGGACAAGGTGTGAGGAGAAGCAGTCCCACATCCCACACCACCCTGTGCCGACCCCTGTGTCCCTCCTTACCCCTAAAATGCTCATGGTGCATAAAGACAGGAGAGATTAGATTCCCAGGACTGTCTTATGTTCTTCTGTGGGTGCTCGGCCGTGTCCCTCACCCCACAGTGCAGGCTGGCTCCTGCTGCACAAACACAGCCAAGTGAGATAAGCGCTGTGTGCACAGCACTCAGCCAGGAATTCAGGGCCTGAGCTGGCCCCAACTGCCATCCTGATGGCAAACCACACCAGGTTCCCTCCCTGCACCACTCTATGCCATGGGGGCAGCTTCTCAGCCTGCTTTGCTTGGGCACTGCGGGGATGCTGCAGCAGGGAAGCTGCCAGGGCACACCATGCAGACACTGCACATAGATGTGCAGGGATGCTGCAGGAGGGATGCTGCATCCGGGATGCAAAAGGATCCTGCAGCAGGGATTTGCAGAGGTGCTGCAGCAGGGACGCACAGAGATGCGCAGAGTTGCACAGGGATTCTGTAGTAGAGATGTGCAGGGATGCACAGGGATTCACAGGGATGCTGCAGTAGGGATGTGAAGGGATGCAAAGGGATGCACTGCTGCAGGGATGTGCATGAATTTGCTGGGATGCTGCAGAAGGGTTGCACTCGGATGCTGCAGTAGAGATGCGGAGAGATGCACAGGGATTCTCAGGGATGCTGTAACAGGGATGTGCAGGGATGCACAGGGATTCTCAGGGATGCTGTAACAGGGATGTGCAGAGATGCACTCCAGCAGGGATGCTGCAGCAGAAGGGCACGGAGATGCTACACCAAGCCACTGTCCTTGGTGATGCGAAGCATGCTGGATATGGAAACTATGCCCTCCCAAAAAGAGTGTGAGGCCTGTGGCAAGGGATCTGCCATGATGTGTTTGCTTTGTGACATGGGTGCATATAGAAGGGATGAGTCATGGTGGCGGTGTAGCTTGGCAAACACGGAGCCTGGCTTGCCCATCAGGGGCAGAAATACCTCCTCTCCACCCCAGCAGAGGGCTCATGGTAATAAAAGCAGGTTTTAAAATTAATATAGTGATACCTCGGAGATTAATCTTGCTGATAAGCAGACAGCAGCAGGACTGAATAGGCCCGTGGTTCAAACAAAGGTTTCTGTTGAGTAGGAACAGGTAAAAGACGGATGGTTTGTTAAACATTGCCAGCATACTTTGCTAGTGCCATTCACCGGTCACAGCTAATGGTAACAGGGGCATTGTGCAGCAGATGCATTTGCTAATTTCGGCCAACTTAAACGCTATTCCTTATCTTTGTTGGTCTTGCTGAGATTAAGGCGGTTTCAGTATGCTGAATGCACTACACTCCTGCATGAAAAACATTCCTGACAGTCTCAAGGAGTAAAAAAACACTGGCTGTCAGCGAGCAGAGCAGGGCCGGGAGGTCTGCTGACACAGGGCTGGGTCCAAGGCCCACTCCAGCACTGCATTGGGCAATGCAGACTTCGTCCCAGCTTTGTGCTAAAGGCAGATAAGCAGCAGCACAGGCTGGGCTCAGCACCCAGCAGTGTGCTGGGATGCAATCGGTGTTGGACACAGTGTGTGCTGTGCTGCCGCATCGATGTGGGAGCAGAGCCCATTTGGTGGCTGGGCAGCCAGGTGTCACCGGGTGTCTGCCTCCCCACAGCCCTCCCTTCCTAACCCTTGAACTCCTCGCCCGTTTCAATCAGCTTTGCCAAGACAATAGGCGTCTCGGAGCTCATTAAGTGCTTAGGGGGGTTTGTGGACATAGGCATCTGTGCAAAGGGCAGGGGCTGGTGGGGGGGGCTGCGGGTAGGATCGCCCCACCTGGGATCCTCTGCAGAACAAAACCTGGGCAAGAAGCCACTTCCTTCCCCCAAATCCTAACTAACTCCAGCGCAATGGCCAGCTGCAGGATCCTCCCTTGCCCATGCCCATTGCATCCTCTCTCCCTTCCCTATCCCACTCTATCTTTCTTGGGTAGCCAGGATAGCAAAGGGGAATACCTAATAGCATTATAACCCATTTTATTATTCTCATTGGTATTTTAACAATGCTGAGTCACACGGGGGGATTAGGACAGCTCCCAGAAGATGCAATACCCCACAGGGACAGGCAGGGCTCTGCAGCTCAGAGTGGGGCCAGGAGCCAGAGAAACTCTGGGTTAACACAGGGCCCTGAC
This sequence comes from Pavo muticus, assembly GCA_016647715.1. Lineage (NCBI taxonomy): Eukaryota > Metazoa > Chordata > Aves > Galliformes > Phasianidae > Pavo > Pavo muticus. The sequence continues at coordinate 1,050,493 of JACDJE010000216.1, forward strand.
CCTACCACTCACCTTAACCCTCAACTTCACATGAGCTCAGCACGGGCATCCTGCATGCATGGAGGCAGCCAGCTGTCTGAAAACCTCAACAGAGGGTTTCTTTCTTCCTCAAAGTGGTTGTTGGTGATAAAATAATAATAATTATTATTATTATTAGGTATTGGACCCCCCGCCCAGAAGAGCCAGGCACCGCTGCAGCCTGAACCCGGCGCAGCGCCGTGCTGGCACTGTGTCCCTGCCAGTGGCATTATGTTCCCTTTGACAAAAAAGAACCAGGAGAATTCCCTTGCCAAATATTGTTCTGGTAACCGTAACTCTGGGTCTTGCCAGGTTACAGAGCTCCTGTTATGGAGCTCCTCCAGGCTGCAGCCAGTGCTATTGTTATTGTGAAGCACCTCTGCGCTGTTCAGGCTTTGAAGTAGGTGAGGCGGTCTCCGATCTTTCCTCTCTTCTTTTTTCTTCTTTCCCTTTTTTCCCCCAAGCCCCGGCTCTATGATTTAGGCTGGAAGCAGATTGTTCAAGAGCGCCGGGGGAAATCTGGCAGGCGCTGACCGACCCCGCAAGAATTTATTACCAACCCTTTTAGCCACCGCCTCTGCCTTTGTTACCCAGCCCTTGGCAGGGGGGTCCATCCATCTGCAGCGTCCGGCACTGCGTTCACTGCTCACCAGGTGAGCTCCGGGGACAACCGTCCCTCACCATCCCACTCCAGGACATCCTCCGGGACTGTTATCCAATCGAACCGACGAGGATTTAAAATGCCACCTGAGTTAAAAGGACCTGATTAAAACTGTACCCTCATCACATTTCTTAAACAGCCGGTTGCATTGCCGTATTTACATTAGTGTCAACTTTAATTTAAATCCCGCATAACGATATTTGCTCCCCTAAATTCATTCGCCGGGAGCGCGGCACAAATGACTCGGAGCTGACTGCACTTTCCCTTTGTCTGCGTTGCAGAGTTTTGGAAATTAAGGCTGAGCGCCTCGTTAGGGTCTCATTAAGCAGCCCGATGCCGGGCGCTGTGCTGGAGAATGGGGCTGGATTGGGGCGTTTGGTGTCAGCCAGGTGCTGGCATGGCAGGGACACGTGGGGTCGGCTCTGCAGACAATGGGAGCCCTCCTGCTCTCCTGACCACCCAGTAGGGGAGAAGAGGGAAAAGAGACAAAAAAAAAACCACAATGAAATACCCGGAGTTTTCTCAGGTTTTTGTGACAGCAGTGTTTAAACTCGGTGCTTCCTGCAGGTGTGCTCTTTGACGATGAGTGCTCCGTGTGATCTCAGCCAGGCAGGCGTTTTCTTTAGTCCTCAGCGCTTTGCCTTTTCACCTCGTCAAACCCTTTCAAGCTAAACAAACCTTGTTCCAGCCTTGCTCACCGAATCCCAGCCTGGGGCGGCACAAAGCGGCGTAGCATCACGGTTGGAGCTGGCATTTGGGTTGGAGCAGCGTAGCACCGCCTGGGCAATGGGCAAAGGAGGCAGGAAGGGGGCAAGGGGAGGGCAGGGGACAGCAGCCTGGCTGTGGGGAGGTGGCACTGAATGCGGGGGTCGCTGGATGTGCCACTGCCCGGTGTCACCTTGTCCTCCAGCTCCGCGGGGACGTGGCTCTGCGCCGCACCAGATTTGCGTGGCTAAGTCGACGGCCGTGCAGCTGTGCTCTTATCTGGTCAGAGGAAGAGGATGAACAACAAAAGGGCCTAAGAAGCCAGGTTGATGCATGGGAAAGCCATTGGTTGAGCATTGTGGCTGCCCTTCTGCTGAGCAAATAGTTCAAACTGTTCATTCCCATCTTCTATTCTCTCTCCGGTACATTGTTTGTGTCCTTGCATTTCATTCTGCAAGGAAGATTGCTCTCTGGGCCTATAAGCAAACAGTCCAGAAAAGAGCCAACTATCCTCTCCTTTTCCCTGGAGAACTAGCATTTTTATTTCAGCTCCAAGCTGTCAAAGAGCTGGAGAGTTTATGTCAGTATCCTGAATTAATTGCTTTAAGCTGGAGCAGCCTAGATGAGCCACCAAATGTCCAGAAGATGTTTATTAATAACGTTTCCTGCCGGTTTTGTTCCTAGCTGCGCTCTCCCATCCAGTGCCCTCCATTCACTGCCTTGGGGTGGCGAAGCCAAAGCCGCTTATGGGGAATTAGAGCCCGCTGCCAGGCTTTGTCACCATCCCCTTGCCCAGAGCAGGGAGCTCTGGTTGGGGTGGTTTGATGCTGGGAGCAGGAGGAGGAGGGAGACGGATTGCTGCTGGTGGGGCCCTTGTTTAAACACAAATATCTTCGGTAATTAGCAAAAGTGGCGAGGAAATTACCGATGGAAAAAGAGAAACCACACGGAAGGTAAACGGTTCTGTGTTTAAACATGATATATTTTAAAGTGTTCCCCAGCGTGAAAGTCGCTGTTTAAGGGAATGAAGTAATAAACCAATTTATATACCAATAGAAAGTGGAGATCCTGAGTGCCTTTGTGTAAATTTTCCACTTGACTTTTCATTATCTACCTGAACAAAATCAATCTATATGTATGGGATCAACGCGCAATATGAGAGATAAAAGAGGAAATAAATGCGCTTTGCATATCCCGCGGATAAAAGCCGCGGGGCTCCAGCCTCCCTGCCAGGCAGATGCATTTTATAAAATAAATCATTTTGCCGAGGAAAAAGAGAGCGGAGAGGAGCATTACTTCTTAAGTGTTTACTCCCTAGCTTGAAATATCGATCCTGTCAAACGAACGGTGGTTAATAAGTAACTCGGGGGAAATGTGCTGCTCCGTGCAGGAGGAGCGCTGCTGCGGCAGGGGATGCGCTGGGTCCGGTACCTGGGGCAGCACAAAAAGCAGAGCTAGAGGCAGAAAGAAGCGAGCACGCTGCCTCTCCCTCTGCCCTCTGCCTGGAGATGGGCTTTGGGGTAGAGCGGCCCTCCCAGCCTCGGGGATCCCTCTATTTTCTCCTTACAGGGCTAGGTGAATAGGCAGGATCCCCTCGTGCGTTTTTTTCCCTCGCTAGCAGGATATAGGAAAGGTCAAGAGGCACTTTAGCAGCCACAGCCCCACCTGGGCATGGAGGATTCCTATTCCTGATGAAACTCTCAGCCCTGATGTATTCCTGCCCCCAAGGACCGATTCCGGCCCCGTGGAGGGCAGCACCTGCCTCCTACAGCATGACTGTGACTGTACCCACACCATTCGGCCATGTGGGATCTGATGGGGTCGGTGGGGTATGGGCATGGCATTGGTGTTTGTCAATTGCCAGAGCCACCCCAGTGCTGGCAGAGCTGCGGTCAGCACAAAGACTTCTATTTTTTAAGAGAAGCAGTAAGGTCACAGAACTCCATCCACTGCAATATCAAGAAAATAAATAAACTTAAAAAAATTGATTTGAGGAAGCTCCTGCTTTGTTTCCTGTTTCTATTTTTTCTTCTTTTCTCCTAAAATTCCAGGCAGGAGGGAAGAAGTGGTGCAGAGAGTGGCAAAGGGCGCAAAGAGAAACACGGGGATGAGCTGATCACTTCCCAAACCCAAGAGTTTGCAGGGATGCTCCTGAGGAACGCGCCCTGCTGTTGGCTCAACATCTGCAGCCAGTTTATTAGTTTGCTAACGACGCCTCAGATTGGACCCGGAGGGAACAGAAAGTCCTGGCAACCTCTTGCAATATCAGCCTCACCTTCTGCCCCATCCCACTGCCTCCCTGAAGCAGAGCTGCTGCTTTTAGCCCCCCGTCTCCAGACTGTAATTTTCCAGTAGTGCAGAGCAACAGCAAAGGGAGGGATGCGTTGGGGGACCAGAGCACCATCGCATGGCTCAGTGCTGGATGGCAATTGCCGGGGTCCTGCAGGGTGGGATGAGTGTTCACCCTTAGGATGAGCATCCCTCAGAAAGCTCCACAAATTCATTCATTCTTCAGTTTTCCCAAAGCGTTCTAACAATTTATTTGTTCCTAAAAGGATCCATCCTGGAGAAGCATCTTCTAGAATATCCTCGAGGCAGAGATAGCACTTCTGCCCGCTCCCGAGTCTACTGAAGCGTAACGCAGGTATTGCACACAAGTACAGACACAAAGAGGCAATCGGAGATGGGGATCTGGGGTTTCATAAGGGACACACACACGGCAGCAGCACGCTCAGAGCAGCTCAGAGGTTGGCCCCATCCGTCCTTGACACTGATCCCCTGTGCTGTTATTACAATAAAGAAAGGGCGGTGAAGGTGAGTGCAAGTGCACACACACCACCGGCTGCTTCCCCGCCGTGCAGAAGGCTGCAAAGCATCTCAGGGTCCTCAGCCTCCTTCAGCGTTGGTGCTGTCGGTGGTGGGGTGGGAAGGGGAATCACTGCTGGGCACTGGGGTGGGAAGGGGAATCACTGCTGGGCACTGGAGTAGCCATCTGCTTTCCAGCCAGGCGAGGGAGAGCCTCGATCTTTGTAATGCCTGTGCAATGGTGTGAGTGAAAAACCTGACGGAACTCAGTCCTGCCCCAGCTGTTCTTGCACTGACCGTGCGGGCAGATTGCTGGCAGCAGCAAGGCTCCGGTTGCAGAGATCAGTAAGGTAAATCGCACGTCGAGGGCTTTCTTGCCGCCTGCTTTGCAAAGAGCAGGGCCCGTTTGGGTGAGAGCAGGAAGGCGTTTTGAACTCCCGGTCCTGGCAGGAGGGAGCTGAGCCGGTGTGTCCCCCCGCCCCCCTCGCCCATCCCTGGGGCTACCTGCAAGTTGCCGGCCTCGCCCGGCTGCTCTGCCCGGTCCCTGCCTTGTCCGGCACGGGGGGCGGTCAGAGCTGGGGGCGCGTGGATAAAAAATGGGGAGGGAAAAAAGGGAGGAAGAAGGAAGAAGAAGGAGAAAAAGTTGGGGGGAAAGGGGGAAATTAAAAAAGAAATAGGAAAGAAGAGTGAGAAATGGAAGGAATGGAGGAGAAAAAGGAGGAGGAGGAAGGGGGGAAAGGAAAGAGAATGAAAGGAAAAGTGAGGAGAGGAAATGGGGGAAAAAAAGGAGAGAGAAAGAAAGGAAAAGAAAATGAAAGAAAGGAAAAGAAAGGGAAAACGGGGGGAAAGGAAGAAATAGAAGAACAACAGATGATAAGAGAGACAGAAAAGGAAAGCATGAAAAAGAAAAGGGAAAAGGACTCCCAGTGACAGAAGCGCTGCCCGCTCCGCTCGCTGCCCCGCGCTGCCACAGGCGGGCGGCAGCCCCCCGGCCCACACTGCTGCGTGAGAGAGCGGCCAGCCGGGCTGGGACGGTGCGGGACCTCCAGCACCCAACACCCCCGTCTCATATGTTGGTTTATTATTATTATTATTATTCAATTTTACACCCAGCTGCACCTACAAACGTAACACCCACCCCTCCTTCCCTTCCTCCATCCGTCTTTCCTCCATCCTTCCATCCTTCGTCCTCCGACTTCTCCATCCATCCATCCACCATCCCGGAGTCGCACCCCACGCTGGCTGCGGCATTTCCCCATCCTCCCGTCCCGATTCGCATCCCCGTGCCTCCCGACCTTTCACTTAGGGCCGGGTTTTGTGCCTCTCTGGGCGTCGCGTCCCCTCTTGGTTCCCCATATCCCCCACCCTAGGGGGAAACCACCCCATTCTCCTGGCCCTCCCCGTCTCAGAACCGTCGCGTTTTCCACGCGTGGCGATCTAATAGGAAAAAAACCTCAAGCTCGTCGGCCCGGCCGGGGCTGCGGGAAAACTCGGGGCACTCTATTTTATTATTTTTTCTTGGTTTTTGGGTTGTTTTTTTTCCTTCCCCCAATAAAAAAGAAACAGGGAACAGATTCCTCTCGCCCAAAGCCACCCCCCTCCCCCGGGTTCCGTCGGAGAGGAGAAATACTTCGCTGAGAGACGACCGCAGCGAGAGAGCAAAAAAATAAACCCCAGTCCTCTCCCGCCGACACCCAAAGCCCCGTTTTTAGCTGTCCCGTAAATAAGGAGCCGGCAGACTCTGCATCATCCTTCGCTATTTACTCTTTTGAAGGTTAGGCAGGGCAGAGGTAACAAACTTTGAACGATTTTCCTCCTCCCCTTTTCCATCCTCTTCCCTACCTGGTTTTATGTGGTTTCTGGATTAATCTAGTGTGGAGCAGAAGCGGACTTTCCCCGGCCGAAATATAGGATTAGGACTATTTCTAGAAGAAAGAGGATAGTGTCAACTGCCTTTAGCCTGCAATAGTCTAAAGCAGAATTACAGCTTGTAAAATAGGTCTCCATCAGTTTCCCAGGAGACGAGTTAAGCCCTACTTGGGTGTTCCAGCTCTTTTTAGAACCAGCAATAATTAGACTCATCTCACCCTGAGCTGTCCGGTTTTTTTAGGATCCCCACCGACCGCTTTTGCATACAATCCTGCCGGGGCCGCCTGCCCGCCCCGCTCGGCGGCAGAAACCTTCGGGGCGGTTTGGGGCAGGAGATGTCCCTTTGGCAAGCGGGGCAGCGCGGCTCTCCTGCCCGACGTGCCATCCCCTTGCGCTTTGATGTCCGCTGCCTTTGAGCCATCTCTGCATGTCATTAGGGGCCCGGACAATTAAAGAAGTGCCTTTGCACCCCCCCCCCAACCCCTCCCCGCAGCGGAGGGGAAGTCGGAAAAAAATAAATACATCGGCCAACACGGCGAGCCGATGCGGGGCTGAGTTCGCCTTCGGATCGCGGCTGTGAACTGGGAAAGTCGCCCGGAGGGAAGCGGGAGGAGCCGCGACAGTGACAGCGACAGTGACTGCCGGTCCGGCAGCTTGTCGCCGGCTTTGGTGGTGCATTGGGTGGGGAGTCCTTCTGCCGCCCGGGTACGCGGCTCCGTCCTCGGGGCGGTCGGTTGCCGCTCGGTCTCCCCGAAAGTCAAATAAAAAAAACCAAATAAATTGAAATTTTTAAAAAAAATAGACTAAAATCGATCTGTGGGAATGAAGGGCGGAAGCAGAGCTTAACGAGCTGCTCTTTTTGAGGGGCTGGTAGCAGGGAAATGCGGCTGGGACGGCTCGGAGGAGGCTGGGGATGCTCGGGTGTAGAAATAGGCTATCTATCTATCTACCTGTATATATATATTAATAGCGATACAATACAAATAACGAGTAGAGGAAGGTCGCAGCGTGCAGCCCCGCTCCCGCCGGGCTGGGGCTGCCCGTGGCCGGGAACGCGGAGGTGAGCCGCTCCCGGGCCGTTCCCACGCGTGTCCCCTCCCCGCACGGCGACACGAGTTCGGTGACAGGTCATCGGCGAGTGCTGTCCCCGAGAGCCCGTCATTGCCGGGCACCCGTTCTGTCGGGAGCCGGAACCTGGCACGGGGACGGGAACACGCGTGCACAGCCCGCTCCCGGTCTCCGTGGGCCTCGAGAGAAGTCTCTTCCCGAGTCCCCTCGTGGGCGATGCCACTCGTGTTCGTGCCCAGCGGCCGAGCCCCGGCCCCGTTAAAAGCCCGTTTTCCCCTTTTTCGCCCTGTTGCCAACGAGAAAATGAGGATGGGGGTCTTTTTCCCTTCGGTTCTCGCCCACGCGGGGACGGGGGACTGCCTGTGGTACCGGCAGCGGCGCTTCCCCGTGACCCGGACACGGGAGAAACGCCGCTCGGAGAGAGGAACGAAAAAGCGCCGCGGAGCCGGGGAGAACAACGGAATAACGCACAAAAAGAGGGGGAAAGAAAAAGGGAAAGGAAAACAAACGAACAACAACAAAATAAAAGAAAGAAAAGCAGAAAGAAGCGCGCGGCTCGGGGGGC
>JACDJE010000216.1:1071688-1104036 GCA_016647715.1 Pavo muticus
GGTCCCCCGGTCCCCCCCGACGGCCGCAGCCCCCCGAGCCGCACGCACCTTTCTCCCCGCGGCTGCTCGGCCTCAGGCCGCCTTCCTCCCGGCCGTGGCCCGGCTCTGCCTCATGCCTTCCCGCGGCTCTGCCTCAGGTACCTACAACAATTTCGTAACTAAAACAAACAGGAAGGGCAGGGGAAGGCGGGAGCTGGGAGAGGGGAGCGCGGCGGGGCCGGGCTCAGCGCCGTCGGGGGACACGCAGCCAGAGCGGGGCCCGGTGGGCGCCGCCGGGACAGCGCCGTTCCGCACCCACGGACAGACGCACGGACGCTGCCCGAGTGTAGCCGTCGGAGAGCGGCTGCCTCCGTCCCTCCCTCCTTCCTTCTGTCCTTTCCTCCTTCCAGAGAGGAAGCGCAGCCCCCTCCGGCTGCCCGACACCTCCCGGCCCCGCAGTATTCCCACCCCCCCCGCCCAGTGGGGGACACGGAGCTGCCGCCCTCCCCGTGTCGTGCGCCCTGTACCTACCTGCCCGGGCGCCAGGCGGGGCAGCGCGGCACCGACCTTTTCCCTCTGTTATTTATTTGGGTTCTCTCCCGGCGTTAACCCCAGCACCGCTCGGCGAGGTTAGCGGGAGCTTTTAAACATTAACACAAACCCAACAGCCGAGGGGCTTCGCCGGACGGCTTTTCCCCTCGCCCCAACGCCCTCGGGAGCCGTCTCCAAACGAAACTGCCTCCTATCGCGATAGCCGCGGCGATAGAAGCAACCCGCCTCCTCCCGCCCATATTTAGGGGAGATGGGGGCTGGCTGGAGGCGAAGGGGGAGACCCTCAGGGGGGCTGCCCTCAGGGCGGGGACGCGCCGGGAAAAGGGGGATTTGCCCCCAGAAAAGGGGGGGGAGGCCGGGTAGGGCTGTCCCGAGGTCTAAGAGCGGTGGCGCGGCGCCCCCTGTCGCCTGATGTCCCCAATCCCGGAGGGCCGGGGGTGAAGGGGCACCCCGCCTGCCCCCCGGGGGTCCCCACGACGGCGGAGGTCACCCTCCCAGCGCATCGCTTGGGAGCATCACCAGCGAGCATATGTGCTGGGCAAGGCTGAGCCCTCCCACTGTACCAGCGCCGTGTGGTCCTACATGTGAGCCCCGTCGGCATCCCGTGGGGGCCTCCATCTCTCATCCCTCATTTCACAAGTCAAACTGCTATGCCGCTACCCTTGGGCAGCCCAATAAAATCAACATCTTAAGAGAACGGGGAAAGAAGCAGCGAAGTAGATAGTCTTGCCTTGTAGAGAAACATTCTTCTAAATACCCCAGATGATAAAAATTGAAAATGTTCAGCAGCATCTTGTTTAAACATACCCACTCGGGCTCCGGAGAAAAGCACCGGCCATTTAAAAAAATGACTTCTTCTCTTTAATATTTAAGTAATATTTATTTTAAATTTAATTTTTAAATTACATTTCTATTTGCATTGGGAGCCATGCCTGGAGGAGCCGGCGTTCCCTTCCTGGAGGCAGCAGGCAGTGGCTGGGCCATCCTGGGCAGCGTCTGCCACCATTCTGGGCCACCTCCACCACTCGCTGGTGATGGTGACAAGCACATCCCCTGCTCTTCTTGCTGGGTGGAGGCATTTCTCTGCAAAGGAAAATAAAAATCAGCCCCTCCCCCACCCCCCCTTATAACTGTACCTTATTTTTGACAACAAACAGGGTAATTATCTCCCTTCTACTGATAATTATCATAATTAATCCAATATAATGAACTCTCCCAATTGCCCTGCTGTTTCCAACTAAATGCGGTGGTTGTTTTTTTCCCTCTAGCTGAGGAACTGCAAGGCAGGAGCACTCACTGCCCTGCGGAACAGAAGCATTTTAATAACAGTGAGGAGAAGGAGCACACATCATGACAGTGAATGGTGGCACTTTCCCCCATATAAGGTCTCTGGAAGGGCTCTGTAGGGCTGAGGGCATCCCGAGCAGCTCTCGCTCAGGCAGGCAGAACAGAGCCTGGGGTGATTGTTAGTGCCATATTTCTGCTCTCTACAGCTCTGTAGGGCAGGATGTGTGCTGGGAATGCTCGTGGGGTCCCTACGGTGTGCTGCCATTTCATAGTGTCACAGAACCACCTGAGTTGGAAGAGATCCTTGAAGGCCATCCGGTCCAACTCCCCTGCACTGAGCAGGGACACCCACAGCTCCATCAGTGCTCAGAGCCCCGTCCAGCCTGACCTTGGCTGCCTGCAGGGATGGGGCACCACCACCTCTCTGTGCAACCCGTGCCACTGCCTCACAGCCCTTATGGTAAAAACTTCTTCCTTATGTCCAGTCTAAATCTCGCCTCTTTCAGTTTGAAACCATTTCCCCTTGTCCTATCATTTCTGTGGGGCATGGCAGGAGCCGATATTCTTTGCTCACTCAAGGACTCAGACAGGAGCATTGAAATCAATGACATCCCATATTGCTGGGATCCTCCCGTCTCCATGAGTTACCCACCCAATGATGCTGGCCATCAGCCTCGGCCCCGCAGGCAACGACAGCAATTACACTCTGCTGTGTTGACTTAACTATTTGACGAATTCTCCCACCAAGATTTCCTAATTAGATTCAACGTTTAATGGGGCTTCTTAATTCATTAAAAAAAAAATTGTTTTCCAAGGCTTTAACAAGTCTAACAAAAGACAAATCGGGAGCATGCCAAAATGTAGTGATTTTGATCTAACTCGCAGCACAAGGAGATGCTGTGGTTTGAATGCTGGAACCCCTCTGGCAGCAGGCACTGGTGGAAAGCGTTTGGTTGCCACCCAGCTGGGAAATACCAGGAGATGCCTCCCATCCTTACAGAGGTCATAGATCATGGAATTGTTTGAGTTGGAAGGGACACTTAAAGGCCGTCTGGTCCAACCCCCTGCACTGAACAGGGTTACCCACAGCTCCATCAGTGCTCAGAGCCCCGTCCAGCCTCAGCTTGGCTGTCTGGTCCTTAAGGTCCTTAAGGAAAAGGTCCAGAAGCCCATCAGCATGGTCCCAACACAGCCCTAAAAGCAGAGGGAAGAACTCCATTGTCATGCATGGAAACTTTTGGAAGTGAAACCTTTGAGGGATGCTCGGCATGTACTGCCTCCTGCACTTATTCCTCCCAGGGCTCCAACACAAAGCCAGTTGGCATGGAGCAGACCTAGTGCAGCTGTGCCATGCCTCATCTGCACACGTCCCCGTGGCTGTCGTCCTGACCTGGCTGCCATCTCTATTTTTGCCCTATTCAGGTGTTATTTTTGCATCCCTCCCCACTCTAATTATTCAAGGCACTGAGCTGCTGTACCACAAGGTGCCATAAAGCAATGGAAGGGCTCAAAGGACGCACCTGGGGAAACAACGTCACCCAAGGTGGTGAGCGGGGGACAGCTCGGTGGCACCTCGGGATGCTTGAGGACACCAGGGGACAAGGAACCCATGCACAACCCATGGACAGGATGATGCCTTCTGGAAGGGCTCCACAACAAAATCACCTGGCCGCCCAAAGTGTTCAGGCTGCGGCCGCTGTTAGGGGAAATACAATTTTTTTTATGTTTAATGATCAGTTTCTGAAAACTGAAATGCCTTTGGTTTTACAATGAGAAAACAAACAGAAAAAATTGAATGCGGATACTCTTCCCAAACAGCCCTGCTTTAAAACCTCCCTGTTATTTTCCAACAAAACCCCTTTCTGCTGGAGAGCATCCAGCGGCGGAAGGCACGGCAGGAGGAAGCAGCAGCTTTCAGCACTAAATGGGTGCAAAACAGCCCTCACCGTGTTGCTGCAGGTCACCTCCATCACGCTGGACCCCGTGGGCTGTGGGATGTGAGATGCCTGGGCAATGTAGGATGGCACAGCTGCCCAGGGAGTGGTGGGGTCACCATCCCTGGGGTGTTCAAGAACCGTGGGGATGTGGCACTGAGGTCAGTGGGCACGGCGGGGTTGGACTGGGTGATCTTAGGGGTCTTTTCCAACCTTAATGCTTCTATGATTCTATGCTCGGGTGATGAGGGATGCTTGGGAGATGAGGGATGCTCGGGAGATGAGAGATGCTCGGGAGATGCAGGATGCTTGAGTGATACGTGATGCTGCTACTGTGCACTGAGCAGATCAAACCCCTCACAGGCTGAGCGCCTGCCTGACGGACATTTATAGCCCTCTGAGTCATTACCAGCCTTGTTTAAACCAGTTCTACCTGGCCAAGACCTTTAAAATAGCCTCATTTATCCCGAAAGGCTGCTGGGGTATAAATAGCAGGGCGAACCGCTCGCGGAGCACCGAGCGCGGGGAGCAGGGCAGTTCACATGGCTCACAGCCTGGCTGGCACCCCCAGCATGTCCCCATCCCCACGGTGCTGGGACAGCCCCCAGGGACCCCGTCCCCATTGGGATGGGGAGCAGCAGCTCTCAGGAACTCTGTGTCCCTGGCAGTGCTACCGGCAAAAACAGCCAGAGCGGAGATTTCTGCTCCCAAAAACACGGAGCTGCCTGGGGCTGGGAGCCCGTCTGTGAGCCTGCGGTTTTGTGACCACTAATAGCAGCCCTGTGCCCTGCAGGATCACCCCATAAATCTGGCGTGGGTCAGACGCGGGCACACAAGCACGGTTCTGTTTAATTAGCACAAAACTGCTGCGGTGAGGGGGTGGGGGGAGATTTGGGTCTCAGATGGGCACCCCGTGCTCCGGCGGATCCCGCTGCCAGGTGAAAATCTCCGGCTCCAGCTGTAGGGTTGCCATAACTTTGGCCAAACAAGCTTTTATCTGACTCAGTAATCCCTTTTTTTTTTTCCTCAGGACACCTGCTTGGGGCGGTGCTCTGCCTGGAAGCGCCCGCCCTCCCCGGGGGACCTCTCCCCCCTAAAAATAACCCATCCCTTCCCGCAGCATCCCCGGCCCTTTTGGGGGAGCACAGCCACAGCAGCGTCCCCGCAGCGTGTCCCAGGTGGCAGGCTGCTAAATAAAGCGCATCCCAGGAGCCGGTGGAAAGCTCCCCTCCAAACATTTCTCTCCCCTCGCTCTGATCTTTTCCTTTTTCTTTTTGCAGAGGAAACATTGCCCAGATCAACACATGCCCGAGGAGTGATTTTACACGGGTAGGATGGTGCTTGCTGCCTGCTGGAAAAACTTCCAATCAGCAGCATTCACAAGCTGGGTTTATTTTTCGCAGTTTTCTGAGTTGGGTTTTGTTTCGGTGCCAGAGTAAAGAGCTGGAGGTACATATTTCAGCCCAACCTGCAACACCCTCGTCATGGCCGGATTTGAGCGAGGAGAGGGCTGTGACCTACATTTGCAGCCCAGCCTGCATAGGGCTCCCCAAACCCCCCCAGCATTGCCCCACTTCGCTTTATAGGGTTTATCATGGGGTCGACGCTCATCCGTTGCGAACGCTCTGCCCCAAACACCGACCCCAAGCATCCTCCAAAGCCTCGAAGCTGGGGCACGGGGCTGGAACAAAATTACCCAGAGCTTTTAAAAGCTCTCCCACCTTCGTCTCCTCTCTTCCTCCGGGTAGGTGTCCCGGCGGCGGCAGAACAAGACGCCTACAGAGGGCTGCTGGAAGCTGTCGGGCCGGAATACACTGGGAGGCCTTTTTGCCTGGAAACTATTTCCTACCCGCAGGCTGCGGTGGCAGCAAGCATTCCTGAGCGGGTTGGCAGGCGGGCGGTGAGCCCCGGCCCGCGGCACGGCACTGATGTCCCCACCACAAAGCCCTTTTATGCTCGTGGGATTGGGGTTTGTTTTCTCCGAGGGGAGACGCGCGGCGTGCCGACGGTGAGCGGGGCAAAGCGTCGCCTCCCCTTGTTTCACGGGGCGAGCGCAGGGAAAAAAGAGAGGTTTGTTGCAAAGAGACCCGAGCCGGAGCTGTTGGGGAGCAAAAACAGCCCATTAAAGTCAGGGCTGCGGCTGTAAATCAATAGAGCTGCTGCTATTTCCATCTGCCAGGCGAGGAGTGGGGCAGTGCCCACGTGTCCCCTGCCCACGTGCGCCACGCAGAGGAATGTGTCCCCTGCCAGGGGAAGTGGCAGCACGAGGTGAGAACCCCAGTGGCCGTGGGTCCTAATGAGCCGTGGGGCAGCACCCTGAGCCAAACTGCCCCGTAGGGTCCGGATGTTTTTCCCAAAGCCCCAAAGACGTGAATGAAGATCTGCGATGGATGGAGGAGATGCGATCGAAGAGCTGTGATTGAAGGGACGTGATTGAAAGGATGTGATTTTTGGTTTCCCTTTCCTATAAGTACTCAGACGAGCCCGTAAGTTGGAAAAGAAGAGATCGGGAAGAAAGTTTGGCGGCCCCATCGCCTCGTGATTCAATCTGTGTGCAGGAGACAGAGCTCCCCTTGAACGGTGATGGGGACACGGGGCCACCTGGCAGCTCATCAGCCCTGGCTCCGCATGCAGGCAGCGCCGGGCCCTTATCTCCCAGATACACATCTGCTGGGTGCACAGCCTTGTCCATCCCTACGTGGAGCACGGCTGATACCCTCAGCTTTATGCTTTCTGCTTGCCTACAGGCATCCCGAAAGGTCACCCAAAAATCAAGTGACAACAGAGCAGCCCACCGCTGTCCCCTTCCCTCCAGGGCATTTCCCCAGCCTGGGGCGCTTCCCGCAGCACACCGCTGCCTGCTCCTCGCTGGCGTCCTCTGACCTGTGCGGTCTGCAGGCGAGCAGTGGGATCCGGCCGCACACGGGCAATGTGCAGGAGCCCCTCGCTGCTTGCCCACCCCCCGGTTTCCAGGCCGCGCAGGTGCCGGCAGCCCTCACATTAGCACCTCATCAGCTCCCCGGGGCCCAGCGCAAACACAGCCTGCCCGGCGAGGAAATGCCCGCGGCCTTGAGATGCGGGCGGCGGGAGGATGCTTCCTGCCTCCTCGTCCTCGGGTGGGCAAACAGCACCTGGGCAGGCGGGCGGGGGGGCACGGATGTGGATTCAGGAAGCGGCCCCCCCGCGCCCCCCGCCATGCACATGTTAATGGCACCCCGTGGCACCGGGCTATTAATTATTCCCACCGGCGGTACCCGCTGCAACGGGGGAGCTTCCCCTCTGCTTCCCACGCCGATGGGGCTTCTCCCCCCGGGAGGAAGCTCCCCGCTGTCGCTGCCGGGGGCCGGCATTGATTCGCGCTGTTGCTCGCTGTAAAGGTGAAAAGGAACACCGTCTTTAGAAATAAATAGAGGCCGGCTCGCCAGCTGAACTTATCAAGTCGGAGAGATGGCAGTCTCGGAAAGGAGAAAATAAACAAATTTGGCAGCCAACTCGCCGAGCAGCGCTCCGGTTATCTCCGAGTCACAGCCCCGCTGCTCCGGAGCCGGGCGATAGCATCGCGAGGCACGCAGCTCTCCGTAGTGATGCGATCAGGAACAATCCCGAACCCGGCTCCGGGAAGATAAAACCCTTTTCTTGTCTCTGAGACGCTGAGATCAGTGCCCGCTCTGCAGGCATCCCCGGCCCTGGGCTCCTTGTTTGACTGAAATAATTTTATTTGAATACAATACGCTATTTCAACAGTTTTAAGTTGCATGTGATTATTTAAGATGGATTCAGTTTTAATTTAATCAGTTTAATGGGATTTTATGTTTTTAGATATAGCACTTCCAAATTGTCTGATTAACTTTTCAGAATCAATACGCTTAACGGCAAAGCATACAATTACACAGGCAAATGATCTCCTCCGTGGCCAGAGCACGAGTGATCGCATGGCTTTGGCTTGGGTCACGGGGTGCTGAGCTGATCCACTGAGACTGCCCATCCCCTGTGCCAGCCTGGTTGCAGGGCATGGGGGAAGCATGGAAGCAGCGGTGTGGGGATGCTGAAACGTCAGAATGCTGGGATGTTGAGATTTGGGGATGCTGGGATGTGGGGTGTTGGGATGCAGAGATACAGGGATGCTGGGACGTTGGGATGCTGGGATATTGGGATGTTGGGATATTGGAATGTTGGGATATTGGAATGCTGGGATATTGGGATATTGGGATGTTGGGGTGCTGAGATGTTGAGATGAAGAGATGCTGGGATGTTGGGATGCTGGGGTATTCAGATGCATGGACACTGGGATGCTGACTATTTGGGATGTTGGGATGCTGGGGTGTTCAGATGCATGGACACTGGGATGCTGACTATTTGGGATGCTGAGATGTTGGGATGCTGGAATGCAGAAGTAGTGGGATGCTGGGACGGTGGGATGCTGAAATGCTGGGATGTTGGGATGCAGGAATGCAGAAGTAGTGGAATGCTGGGACGGTGGGATGCTGGGATGCTGGGACACTGGGTTGCTGACCAACTGGGATGCTGAGATGCTGGGATGTTGGGATGCTGGAATGCAGCAATAGTGGGATGCTGGGACATTGGGATGCTGGGACGCTGGGATATGGGGATGATGGGATGCTGGGATGTTGAGATGAAGAGATACTGGGATGCTGGGATGTTGGGATGCTGGGGTGTTCGGATGCATGGACACTGGGATGCTGACTATTTGGGATGCTGAGATGTTGGGATGCTGGAATGCAGAAGTAGTGGGGTGCTGGGACATTGGGATGCTGAGATGCTGGGATGTTGGGATGCTGGGATGCTGGAATGCAGAGGTAGTGGGATGCTGGGATGCTGAAATGCTGGAATGTTGGGATGCTGGGATGCAGGGATGCTGAGATGCTGGGATGCTGGGACACTGGGATGCTGACCAACTGGGATGCTGAGATGCTGGGATGTTGGGATGCTGGAATGCAGGGATAGTGGGATGCTGGAACATTGGGATGCTGGGACACTGGCATGCTGACCAATTGGGATGCTGACATGCCGGGATGCTGGAATGCAGAGGTAGTGGGATGCTGGGACATTGGGATGCTGACATGCCGGGATGCTGGAATGCAGAGGTAGTGGGATGCTGGGATGTTGGCATGCTGAGATGTTGGGAAATTAGATGCTGGGATGTTGGAGCAAGGCTCCTGACTGCTCCTCTTTGCTTCACACGCCACTTTTTAAATTGCAACAGCAATTAATGCCCTAGATATCCAGGCTGGGCTTATATCAGTGGCAGCATCACCCCAGGAGATGACATCCATCCCCTCGCCCCTCCCTGCCCCGTCCAGCCTCCATCTCCCAATGTATCCCCCCATCCTCCCGCAACCCCCCGCCTTTTGTCAAGTTGCATAATTTTTGAACTTGCATACTTGAAAAATTCTTTTAGAAATGTCAAGGTGACTGGCGTATTAAAAATGAGCCAGAGCAAACAGGAATGACATTATTTTAATTCTTTCGGTGCCAGGTCATTTTTTTTCTGTAATAACATAGCTCAGATAGCAGCCTCCCGCCCCTTGCATCGTCCTCCCGTTGCTTGCTTGTTGTTTCCATCTTCTAGATAAAAAGACAGGGGGAGGGGGAAAAAAAAACCCCGCTGCTGCCATGGAAAACCCTTTCGTAGAGATTTTTGAGGGATTTATAGCCCCCAAAGCCACCAAATTGTTCCAGGGTTCCGGAGCACCCCCTGCACGCAACCCAGGCAGAGCAGCCGAGGTTAAAGGCGGGATTCTCAGCTCTTGGATGTAATGAATTAAAGCGCACCGGGGCTGTGGCCGCGTTGAAAGCGAAGCAGCGGAGATGGAGCCCAGCGGCACTCGGGGGCTAAATCCGTGCTAACTCGTGGTGGGCAATAAACACACGGCTGGGAGGAAAGAAAATATTTTTTGCAGTGTTTGTCTGCGCAAACAGCAGCTATTTGCAAATGGTTTTGAGGTGGTGGCGGCCTTCCTCTGCCAGTGCCAGAAACTGCAGAAAGCAGAGGGGTGTTTCCTCGGCCGGCGCAGTGCAAAGGGTGAGACGTGAAGCAGGTGGCTGGGGCTGCACCGGCTGCTGGCGGGGGTGGGAGCGGGGTGGGGGGGAGATGCAGCTGTTCTGCCCATGCACAGGCAGTCTGCAGCACAGGGAGGGTGGCAGTGCGGTGCACGGTGATGCAGCAGTGTGCAGGGATGCAGCGGTGTGCAGTGACGTGGGAGTGCACAGCGACGCAGCAGTGTGTGGTAATGCAGCAGGGCACGGTGGTGTAGCAGTGCGTAGAGATGCAGCAGTGTGCTGAGGCACAAGCATGCAGGGATGCAGCAATGCATGGTGACGGAGCAGTGCATGGTGATCCAATAGTGCACAAAGGTGCAGCAAGGCATGACAGTGCAACAGTGCATGGTGATCCAATAGTGCACAATGGTGCAGCAGGGCACGACAATGCAACAGTGCATGGNTCCCCGTCCCCTTTTCTCTACCCGCGGACAAAGCGGAATTTTAAGAAGGATTTGAATGTTATTTCGGAAAGCAACATCTACCACGGCCGTAAACGCGTGGGAAAAACAACAAGTGGTTGTGAAAACGGGCACGGAAAAGGGGGAAGAAATGACAGCACCGCCCCTGGACGGGTTCCGCTGCCCGGGCCGTGGGGCTGCGAGCGGCCGGGAGGGCTTTAGGGCAGAAAGAAGCAGCGCTCCTCTGGCCGCACCGCTCCCGGCACGGCCATCCTCCCGAACCCCATCGTTAATAGCGTTCAGGCTCTGCTCTTTTAGCGGCCCCCGGCCCGCCGCTTTGCCCCCCCGACGGCAGAGCGAGCGCGGCCGCGCATCCCCGCTGCCCACCGTCCCATCTCCACGGGGACCCCCCCCCTCCCCCCCGGGACGGCTTTTCATCGCTGACCCCCCCGAGCCTCCCCCCGGGCTGGGCGCTCCTCGGCCAGCCCTTCCGAGGGCAGCGGGAGGGAGAAAGGGGCCGGGAGCGGCACGGCCGCACCGTCGGGGCCGCAGGGCCGGGGGAGGAGGGCGAATCCCGGCAGAACAGAGATGCAGGGGGAAAAAAACCGCCAATAACACTTTAATAGAGTTCTGTGGCAACCTGGCTAGTCGCTACCAGAATACACATTTATAAGCCATAAATAAAGCATACAGAAACGATAAATTAATCAGATCCAAGTAGTTTACTCTCCCGGTAACATCAAGTGTTTGTTTCAATTACAACGATCTATCCTGACTTCTTTTTTTTTTCCGCTTTTTTTTTTCCCCGTTTTCTTTTTTTTTCCCCCTCCCCCTTTGTACAATTTTACAAGACTTTCCATCCTCAGATCCCAAACTCGCATGGATTTCCCACCGAACGAGGGCTTCGTTTTCTTTGCTTCCGTTTTTCAGCAAGGCTCCGGTTGCAGAGATCAGTAAGGTAAATCGCACGTCGAGGGCTTTCTTGCCGCCTGCTTTGCAAAGAGCAGGGCCCGTTTGGGTGAGAGCAGGAAGGCGTTTTGAACTCCCGGTCCTGGCAGGAGGGAGCTGAGCCGGTGTGTCCCCCCGCCCCCCTCGCCCATCCCTGGGGCTACCTGCAAGTTGCCGGCCTCGCCCGGCTGCTCTGCCCGGTCCCTGCCTTGTCCGGCACGGGGGGCGGTCAGAGCTGGGGGCGCGTGGATAAAAAATGGGGAGGGAAAAAAGGGAGGAAGAAGGAAGAAGAAGGAGAAAAAGTTGGGGGGAAAGGGGGAAATTAAAAAAGAAATAGGAAAGAAGAGTGAGAAATGGAAGGAATGGAGGAGAAAAAGGAGGAGGAGGAAGGGGGGAAAGGAAAGAGAATGAAAGGAAAAGTGAGGAGAGGAAATGGGGGAAAAAAAGGAGAGAGAAAGAAAGGAAAAGAAAATGAAAGAAAGGAAAAGAAAGGGAAAACGGGGGGAAAGGAAGAAATAGAAGAACAACAGATGATAAGAGAGACAGAAAAGGAAAGCATGAAAAAGAAAAGGGAAAAGGACTCCCAGTGACAGAAGCGCTGCCCGCTCCGCTCGCTGCCCCGCGCTGCCACAGGCGGGCGGCAGCCCCCCGGCCCACACTGCTGCGTGAGAGAGCGGCCAGCCGGGCTGGGACGGTGCGGGACCTCCAGCACCCAACACCCCCGTCTCATATGTTGGTTTATTATTATTATTATTATTCAATTTTACACCCAGCTGCACCTACAAACGTAACACCCACCCCTCCTTCCCTTCCTCCATCCGTCTTTCCTCCATCCTTCCATCCTTCGTCCTCCGACTTCTCCATCCATCCATCCACCATCCCGGAGTCGCACCCCACGCTGGCTGCGGCATTTCCCCATCCTCCCGTCCCGATTCGCATCCCCGTGCCTCCCGACCTTTCACTTAGGGCCGGGTTTTGTGCCTCTCTGGGCGTCGCGTCCCCTCTTGGTTCCCCATATCCCCCACCCTAGGGGGAAACCACCCCATTCTCCTGGCCCTCCCCGTCTCAGAACCGTCGCGTTTTCCACGCGTGGCGATCTAATAGGAAAAAAACCTCAAGCTCGTCGGCCCGGCCGGGGCTGCGGGAAAACTCGGGGCACTCTATTTTATTATTTTTTCTTGGTTTTTGGGTTGTTTTTTTTCCTTCCCCCAATAAAAAAGAAACANGCACACAGTGATGCAGCAGTGTACAGTCATGCAGCATTGCATGACAATGCAGCAAAGCAAATTCATGCAGCAGTGAGCAGCAACGCAGCAGTACCTGATGATGCAGCAGTGCATGGTGATGCAACGGTGCAGAGTGATGCAGCAGTGTGCAGGGATGCAAGCATGCAGTGATGTGGGAATATACAGTGATGCAGCAGTGTGTGGTAATGCAGCAGCGCATGGTGGTGTAGCAGTGCATAGAGATTCAGCAGCGTGCTTTCACACAAGTGTGACATAATGCTGGCAGCGTGCAGTGATGTAGCAGTGCACGGTGATGCGGCATTGCACAATGATGCAGCAATGAACACTGCTGCAGCAGTGCACGGTGATGCAGCAGCACACGACAATGCAGCAGTGCACATTGGTGCAGCAGTGCATGACAATGCAGCAGTGCACACTGATGCAGCAGTGCACATTGATGCAGCAGTGCTCAGGGATGCTGGCAGCACGATGCATGGCTGCAGCACCAGCAGCCCAGCCCAGCCTATGGCTGAAGCTGGGGGAGCTGTGGGCCAACTGGGGGAAGCCTGGGGGGCTGGAGCCCGTTCCTGTAGCCAGCAGCCCCTGTCCCCACAGGGCCATGTGCTTTCTGCAGCTTGGGCAGAGCAGCTCTGCAAAGGGAGCCGCTCCAGCTTCGCTATTTATGGGCTCTATTCATCCACCATCGGGTTTCGGTGGTGCCCAGTCATAAAAGTTGCCTGTGTTGGCAGCCAGGAAACCTAAGCTGGCTTTAGGAGACCATAGGAAATGGCAAAACCTCAGGCCCCAGCCCTCCAAAATAAGGTGCAGCTAAATTAATATGGTGTGAGTGAGTGGCTACATGATGTCACCTTAGGGCGAGCAGCGCCGCGGGATAAATGCATCTCTGTGCCGGCTGCGTGCTGCTCTGCCCAGGTTCAGTTTGTTTTTACCAAAGAGAGAGACCCTCCCACTGCAGCCATGGGCATGACAAGAAGCCCCAGCCTCTTCCATAAGCAGCACAGCAGTGAGGAGCGGGGATTGCGGGTCCTATTTGGGTCCCACCTGCTTTCGGTGCTCTCCTCCTTTCTAATGGCTCTGCCCGTAGCTGAAAGGAGAAATCACAAGCACAGTCATGAGAAGCTCCGTGCTGTTGTACCACAGCACACTGATCAGACACTAGAGCTCTCGAGCACTAATTTGGCTGTTCCATTTGTGTATAGCATGACTCGCTGCAATTTCCATCAGCAATTCAGGCTCGTCCATTACCATGCCCACGTTTAATCTAGCAGGATTTAGACAAATTCCACCACGCTGTTTAAATATTAATTAAGCTCTCTCAACCGGTGCATTCTGCATATCCTCTCAAACAGCTTTCATCCCTCCAAAGCTGGGAGGCATTTTCCGAGGAGCTCCATGGCAAACAGGAGGCACAGCCTGGCACAGACCAGTGCCAGAGTGATCCGAGTGGCCTGGCAAAGCCATCTGCTCACTGCTTCCCTCCTCTTATTACCCATACCTGTGGGCATGAGCCCTGCTGATCCACAGGGTCCCAGGGGCATAACCCCCTTGCATAAGGCTATGTCCCTTCCCCACATGGTCAGGGTTGCTTTTCCGGGACCCTTATTCAGCACTGGATGGCCAACCCCAAATGTTCATGGCAAAACCTGAATATTGTTGGCAAACCCCAAACACTGATGGCAAACCCCTAAGATTGATGGCAAAAATCAAGACGTTGATGGCAATCCCTTCATATTGGTGGCAAACCCCAAATATGGATGGCAAGATCCAAACATTGATAGCAAACCTCTAATATTGATGGCAAACCCCAAGTATTGATGGCAAGTCCCTAATACAGATAGCAAATCCCTAATATTGATAGCAAACCTAAAACATTGATGGCAAGACCCACATATTGATACAAATCCCTAACATTGATAGCAAACCCCAAATGTTCCAAACCAGAAATACTGATGGCAGACCTGAAAAATTTATGTCAAGCCCCAAATATTGATAGCAAAACCCCAAACACTGATGGCAAACCCCAAATACTAATGACAAGACCCAAATATTGATAGCTAATGCCAAACATTGATGGCAAACCTCCAATACTACTGGCAAGCCCCAGATATTGATGGCAAGTCCCAGATATTGATGGCAAGCCCCATATATTGATGGCAAGTCCCTAACACTGATGGTATGCCCCAAATACTAATGGTAAGCCCCATATATTGATGGCAAGTCCCTAACACTGATGGTATGCCCCAAATACTAATGGTAAGCCCCATATATTGATGGCAAGTCCCTAACACTGATGGTATGCCCCAAATACTAATGGTAAGCCCCATATATTGATGGCAAGTCCCAAACATTGATGGCAAATCCCTAATATTGATGGCAAGCCCCTAACACTGATGGCACACCCCCAATACTCACGGCAAGCCCCAAATATCGATGGGAAACCCTGAATATCAATGACAACCCCCAAACATTGATGGTAAGCCCCAAATATTGGTGGCGGATCCTTAATATTGATAGCAAAATCCAGACATTGATGGCAATCCCTAAATACTGATGGCCATACCCTGCAGTCTGCGGTGCCACGTCTGCCCATCCGCTGCAGGGATGTGCCCCGGCACGCGTCCTGTGTACCTTGGCCACCACCCCAGCTGCAATCCAGTGGCCAGACATGTGCCACAACCCCATCACCGCAGCTCTGACCCCTCCAAACTGTGGGTGAGGAAGGTCGGGGATGACCTCAGCAGTTATGGGGACCCCCGGTTGCCCCCCACCCTGCGCACCCTGAGCTGGCAGCCGCCCATCCCCAGGCGCGAGGCTCCGGGAGAGCACAAACAGCGGCATTGAGCGGGGCTGTGAAATGTGGCAGTGTCTGTGCGGCACCGAGGGGCTGCCAGCGCCCAGGAGCTCCTGGGACAGCAGCCAGGGCAGGAATAAGTAACACCACTGTGATGCCCAACCTGAGTAAATAAATACCTGCTCGCTCCTGCTCGCCGCCCAAAACGCATCCAGCGCCGGCACGAGGTCGCCTGGATGAAGCCTAAGGGATGTGAGCATCACTGCTGCTCGCTTCTACTCGCAAATGGAGGGGGTGACATGCAGAAGAGAAGATAGACTCTTAAAATACATAAATACATATATATATATAATATTTCTTTTCATTTCTTCCCTTTGCTCAGAATGGCTGCTTACCTGAAAATTGTTCTTTCCCCTCGTAGCACCTGAAAGCAAAGTCTTAAAAAGAGAGATGAGAGTTTGGAGATACCACAATAAGAGCCATAATGTACTGAAGAAGGCACTCCCACAAATGCTGATTGTTGCAGGGGATTTGGACCAGATGACCTTTAAGGGTCCTTTCCAACTCAAACAGCACTATGATCTATGGTTTGATGAAAGGACTGGCCCTTCCCTCAGCTGGCCCAAAGCCTCCAGCCAAGAAGGAGTTTGGCCAAAGGAGGTCCTCAAGCCACAATCATTGAGCTACCCTTTGTGAAGCCAGAGCTTCAGCCCTGCAGAACAGTGGGATATGGGACACTGGGATAACAGTCACAACAACTGCAAGTCACGATACATGGAAAATCATAGAATCATATCATAGAATCACAGAATGGCCTGGGTTGGAAAGGACCACAATGCTCATCCAGTTCCAACCCCCTGCTATGTGCAGGGTCACCAACCAGCAGACCAGGCTGCCCAGAGCCACATCCAGCCTGGCCTTGAATGCCTACAGGGATGGGGCATCCACAGCCTCCTTGGGCAACCTGTTCCAGTGCGTCACCACCCTCTGGGTGAAAAACTTCCTCCTAATATCCAACCTAAACCTCCCCGTCTTAGTTTAAAACCATTCCCCCTTGTCCTATCACTATCCAAAATACTTGGAAAATATCGACGGGATGCCAAGTAGCTCTTTCCCTGCTTTGTTTGCGAGCCACACAGGGCTAGAAGCACATTTACAAAGCACTCCGGACCCAGGAAAAGAGGGTAGGGCTGACGGCTGGGCAAGCGCTGGGTTTAGGACAGAGCTAACAGGAGAGGGCAGCAGAGATTTATTTATCCCTGGGACCCGTGAGCGTAGGACGGAGCCCAGGGAGGCAGCCTGCAGCGGCTCTCCCGGCCCAGAGCCATGCCAAAGGCTCGTCAGCGGGTGACAATGACCAGAAAATGGGTGACTGCTGGTGCCAGACGAGGAGCTTAGCGACACAGACCTCCCTGGGGTTCGCCAAAGTCGGGGCAGCCCCTACTGGTTTTTGCTTACGGTGAAGCGCCTTTGAGCAGCTCCAACAAGCGTGGGATTTGCCAAAGCTGAGGCATGCCTGCCTTGAAACAGCCCAAATTATATTGGTGGTGGCCAAATCTAAGGCACAGTTGCCTTTAAACAACTCACATAAGCTTGGAGTTTGCAAAGCTGGGATGCCTGGAATGAAGCCAATCTGCACCCACACCTGGGTGGTTCAATGGGGGGGGGTCTGGGTGGCAGCACGGAGCCCCGTTGCCAGTGGGATGTGTCTGCACCTCGGTGCTGCACTTCTGAGCCACATCTCACCGACTGCCAGGAGCTCTTATGATTCAGCTGAAACCGTTCAGGCTTTTTAATAACTCCAGATATTTGGGAGGGATGGAGGGAGGGCAGCTGGATCACAGATGGTTGCTCTACCTTTCCGTTGAGTGAGAGGAAGGTACTTTGCCCTGTTTAGCAAAGCAAGCACTTTTCAAGGCATTGAACCCTGGCTTTGTTTTGCTCCAGTTTGGCTGGGGCCGAGTACGTGCTGTCAGAAGCCCTCAGCACAAGCAAGGTTTTTCTCAATTTCCTTCTCCTTTTTTGACACACCGCTCTCCTGGGGTTCAGATCTTCCTGTGGTGGGGCTGTGCTGGGGGACAGGGCAGGGTACATGGGAGAGAACCACCCCGCTAAGCCCCGTTTGGGGACACAGGCAGAATTTTGCTGATAGAGGCAGACAGGCATCGCAGAGCCACGTGAACTTCATTCTTGCGAGCTGGAGGGACGTTAGAATGCAGTCAAACTGTCCATCTGAATTAGCAGTTCAGAATCAGGTCATAGAAATTACTGCAGCTTAGTTATTTCCTTTAAATCCAGAGCAAAACCGAGTATGAAAAGAAAGAAACCCGACTCGCTGCTAAGGAAGATGTGGGAAGGATGAAGCGGATGTGTCTGACACCGCAGAATGGGGGGAGCTCTAGGAAATACTTTTGCCAACAGTTTACTCTCTTAGAAATGTGTGTGTTGGCCAACAGCAAGTGATGAGTGAAGCGTGGCTGTGCCTGACGGATCCGTGCTGCTGTGCAAGCCAGGCTTCAGTCCCAGCACCGTGCTGCGAGCCTGCAGCTGGGGGAGTACACAGCAACCAGCTCCTGCCCCACACACACGCCCTGCATTGAGGATTGCAGTTGGGATGTTGGGATGCTGGGGTGTTGGGATGCTGGGATATTGGGATTCTGGGATGCTGGGATGTTGAAATATTGGGATGCTGAAATATTGGGATGTTGGGATGCTGGAATATTGGGATTCTGAGGTGGTGGGATGGTGGGATATTGGGATGCTGGTCTATTGGGATATTGGGATGCTTGTGTTTTGGAATGCTGGGGTGTTAGAATGCAAGTGTGTAGGGATACTGGGGTGCTAGTATGATGAGATGTTGGGATGCTGGTATGTTGGGATGCTGGGATATTGGAATGCTGGCACGTTGGGATACTGAGATTTTGGGATATCAAGATGTTGGGATGCTGGAATGTTGAGATGTTGAGATGCTGGGAAGTTGGGATGTTGGGATGTCATGATGTTGGGATGCTGGGATGCTAAGATGTTGGGATGTTGGGATGATAGGATGCTGGGATTCTGGGATGCTGGGATATTGGGATGCTAGGATGTTGGGTTGCTGGGATGATGAAATATTGGGATGCTGGTCTGTTGGGATGTTGGAATGCTGAGATATTTGGATACTGGTATTTTGGGATGCTGGAGTGTCGGGATGTTGGGATGCTGGGATATTAGGATGCTGGTATGTTGGGATGCTGGGATATTGGGATGCTGGGATGTTGGAGTGCTGGAATGTTGGAATGCTAGGGTGCAGGGATATTGGGATGTTAGTATGTTGGGATGCTGGGGTGTTGGGATGCTGGGGTGTTGGGATGTCAAGATGTTGGGATGCTGGTGTGTTGGTATGCTGGGATGTTGGGATGTTGGGATGCCGGGATGTTGGGATGCTGGCTAATGGGGGTGTTGGGATGTCAAGATGTTGGAATGCTGACATGTTGGAACGCTGGGGTGTTGGGGTGCTGGAATGATGAGATGTTGCAGTGCTGGGATATTAGGATGCTGAGATTTCAGAATGCTGAGGGGTTGCTGTCACATCCTGTTCCCTGGCTTATTTTGCCCAGCAAGAAGACAATGACAATGGTGCTCTTCACTGACACAGATCAGGTGCACCAAAACAATTTATTAAATATATTCTGAGCAAGCTGTTGCACGTATGATCTATAATCACATATATTCTAAGCAAACGATGTATTAGCCTATGACTAATCTGTATTCTGGAGCAGAGGGGAGGTAAATTAGAGTAGGTAAGGGTACAATAGGTCAGGCATGGTTATACAAATTCTGGGGAAGGTAAATTAGGGTAAGAAAGGTTATAGAGCCTCTCTCATCCATGTGTCTGTTATGAGATAGAGTCCAAGGGGGGGGAACTTGAAAGCTGGAGGGTCTCAGGATGGCTGCGGGGAGCTTTGAAAGTTGTCCTCCAGTGTCCTGACTTTAAAGCCCTTTTACACGTGGTTTGCCAGAACAAGCAGGGGGTGGTGAACTTTTACAAGGTATGCAGACTAAGATATAAGCAGGGGTACGAAAAACACATGACTCTGCAGAAAGGCAGAGAAACTTCCATTGGTTCAGTTTGTTTTCAGTTCCCAAAACCGCGTGGGATTGTTTACATGTTAATCATCTCACGGTTTTATGGTCTCCGTGCTTTTGCCAAAGGAGACACTTTCTCTTTTCTCTGACAACTTCTGGTCATAGCTCAGGCCCTAGACACGAGTAGCAGGCATAAATAAGGTGAGAGGAGTGGTGGAGGCATAGCTATGGCCTTATCCGACTGCACAGCTAGGGACAAGTCTCATTGTCAGCCAGAGGATGGCTAACAGACCTATACCCATCCTCATTCTCCAGTACTGCAAGACCTCTCCCCTTCTTCAGCAGCTATGCTGGGGCCACAGTCCACAGTTGCAATGCTGGAATGATGGGATACTGGGATCATGGGATATTGGGATGCTGGGACATCGAAAGGCTGAGATGCTGGGATGCAGAGGTGTTCAGATGCTGGAACATTGGAATGCTGAGGTGCTGAGTTGTTGGGATGGTGGGATGCTGGGGTGTTGAGATGGTGGATGCCAGGTTGTAGGATACTGAGATGTTGGGATGGTGAGATGCTGGGATGCTCAAATAATGAGATGCTGGGATATTGAGATGCTGAGATGCTCCCTGGTGAAGCAGTCTTCACTGAGTTCTTGGAATAGCAGGGCATGTGGAGGCAGATGATTGCAGAGCATCTATTTAATGAGGTCTCACAGGCATCCCTACATCTCCTCGCAAGCTCCTGCAAGTCTGGGATGCAGGATTTATTGCTTGAAGTAAGAATTACAGCACGTAACACTGACCTTGGCTGCCTGGGAGCAGGAGAGCACTCTCCATGTTTGCACTCAATTTTATGTCCATCTCCCTGGAGCTGGGTCTGAAGAGTGGGCTCAGCCGCACTGCTCGAGCACAACCACATCACTCAAGCACAGATACATCACTTGTCCGCAACTGTGTCACCCTTGCGGAACCTGCACATCTCCGGGCATGTGCTTGGCTGCCTTTAGGGCTGCAGACAAGACCCGGTTATGCATTTCTGACACGAAGTGCCCGACCTGCTGTCATTCTGCGTCACCAGATGGCACTGCTGCTGTCAGCTGGAAGAAATGACCTGTGCCACGCACGTGATGGTGGTGCAGATAAAAGCCGGGGAGCAAGCCTGGGGAGCATACCTTCCTCTTTCAACAGCACAGATGAAGCAGAACTGAAGAATTCTGAAGCATATTTAACCCACGTCACATTATTTTCCCTGCCAGCCCCTTCGCAACCCCATGCAACACCACCAAGGCGGCAGCCCCTCACCGCCAACGCTGGGCAACCCAGAGAGCCCCACGTCCCAGCTCCCCCCCAGAGCAACCCTCCACCTCAGCGCCGTTTCCTACAGGCTTTGCAGGTCGTCTCCTTTGCGCAGCGCTGGCATCAGCACAGGAAAATGCCAAAGGGGAAGCAGCGAGCCGGCGTGCCGGGGGTTGGCTGGCTCCAGCCTTTTGCACAGATTAATAGCAGACCGACCACGGGGAAACGCAATTTAGTCGTAATTTATTTTGTTTTAAGAGCCTAATAACTTCCAGCTGGTGATTTGTAAATGAACTGGCTCCTTGCAAAAAAAAAAAAAAAAGCCCTGAAATGAATCATTTGACACCAAAGCCCGAGCTGCTAAGCCAGGAGGTTAACGCTTGCCTCGCAGCACGTCTTTCCAATGCGGGGTACAGAAGTAGCATGCCCACATCCCACCCCTGGGTACGGCACCAACCTGATGGGCCTGGTTCCTTTCTGACACAGCACAGAGGTGGGGGCACAGCGAGCCGCCCGCCAGCCCTCCCCGCTCCCCATCTCGCTCCATTGTTCCACTGACGGCCCCAGTGCTGGAATTTCCTTTAAAGGTGCAGAACAATATCAGGAAAATCAGGTTTTCTTTTTCTTTTTCTTTTTTCTTTTTTGTCTTTTCCTAAAAAGCCAGTGGGGCTCTGCCTCGGGGAACCGCAGCCTCTGGCAGGGAACTGTGTTCCACCACTCCCCCCACGTTGACCCCACGGGTTCACCTTGACTGTTCCAGGCAGGATTTTGAACCTCCCTCTCCCGTTTCCCAATATTTGACATAAGGATGGATGCCATCCAAAGCAACACGTGGAAAGATGATGTGACCGGAGCCAACCATCCCCACTGCTAATGTCGATGCTCGGAGTATCGCTGCTGATGCTGGAGGTGCTGTTAGAGCTCCTTGCGACCCCAAGGCTGTGCTGGGCTGCCCCAAATCCTCACCATCCTGCTTCTGTTACCCACTGTCTCCAACCCAGCCAGGCATCTTGGCTGGGTGAATACAGTGCAAACAGAGTGACATGACTCAGAGGGGACAATTGTGATGGACTGATGGTTGGATTTGATGATCTTAGTGATCTTTTCTAACCTTAACTGTTCTATGATTTTATGAATGTTTTGCTTCTAAAACCGCCTCCCAGTTTCCAGCTGATTTGCAGCTGTTCCACTTGGGGTCATCTATGTGACCACGCAGAGCCCCTTGAGCCGTACAGCACCTGCTGTTGGCTCTGGTTTTAATTTCTGTGCTTTAAATGCCCCACGGAAGAGAAGAAATCAAGACTGGAGAGGCTGAGGTTTCCCACAGGACCAGGACCTTACTCTGCTCCAGCTGAAGTAAATATATATAAAGGGAAGTTGGTAATACTGATGGGGCCACAAAGGAACGAGGACTTGTAGATACGGGAGGAAAGTTCTAATATAAAGATGTTTTGGAGTAATACCAAAAATTCAATGTGATTTCCAGGCTGACCACTGAATGCACCCACTCTTTGCTTACACCAGAGGATCTGTGGCAAAGAGAAGTCTTCCTAGCTTTAAGCTATGACTTCTGAAGTGAAGAGGGAAAATAAGACACAAGGTGTGACCTACCCCATACAAATCAATGTTCCACAGGGAACTGCACTGCTGCCTGTCCCAGGGCTCCTTGGCAGAGGGAGAGGGCAGGGCTTTACTGCATGGACATCAGACACGGCAAAGCTTTCCCTTTTGAAAACCTCCAGCATGTGTCCCTAGGCTGATTTCCGGAGATAACCCAGAGAAAAAAAAAGACAGAAAGAAAAAAAGCATTATTTTCTTGCAGCAGGCCCTCACAGCATAGCAGCGAGCTCAGCACGATGCTATCAACCTTCCCCAGCCCTCCACCCTCAGAAAACAAAGGCAGGATGTGCCATCTGTCATCCCCCTGTGCTGGGGCCGGGGACCCTCCTGGGCGCTCCCTGTGTGTTTCCGTGCCTCCGAGAGCATCTCCATGCGCCCAAACATCGCAGCCAGGGCTGGGCTGTGTGCCTGGCGGGACCCAAGGGCTGCTCCTGCTCCCCTCCTCATTCCCCTCCTCATTATTTTGGGATTGAGATGCCATCTGCTCTAACTTTTGTTCCACGTTCTTTAAGGTCCCTTCCAACCTAATCCATTCTAAGCGCTGTAATACATATAACATACAACGCATTCTATTTAATAGATGTAAAAAGTGGGCACGGCTTTGGTTCATTCTGTCCAGAAAAGGGGAAAAACACAACCTTTTGGCTATTGTTTGAATCCCAAAGGAGGAAGCACAGGAGCTGGGGCCCCGGCACCGCACACGCTCAAAGGTGTGGTGCTCTCTGCTGATCCTTGTTTTCAGCAACAAAGGATATGTGAGCTCTGCCAGGAAATCCGAAACCCTGGAGGAGCAGCTCGCATCTCCGTGAACTCCACCGTCGCCTTCATGTTCCACGTGTTTTTGCACAAAGGCAATTTGTAGAAATGGCTGCGTGCTGCAGGAGAGTGAAAGGATGAATGATAATGTCCTGTCCCCCGGCAGCAGAGCTTGGCACAGCTTTGCACATTTTTGGAGGGTGACAACCGAAAGGCATTCGGTTCCAAGCCTGATGCAAACTCATTTCTTGCATGGTTTGTACTTCGTTCAGGGCAGCCCCAAAGCTTTTCTACGAGAGCCACTGGGCACTGGTGGGGGTTTTTAGGGCTCGCCACACCCTCCTGCAGCCAGGAGCCCAGAGCTTATGTCTCAATGTCACTGGTTTCCATTGGCTTCCCGCCAGCTCCTTGCACAACTGATAATGAAGAAAACACGTATTTGCCTGGGGGACAGGGTGGGATGCACAGTGCGATGGTTGCTCCTCCCTGTCATGCAACTGAATGCATTTTAAATCTCTTTTCCTCCTGTGCTTGACTATTCTGCTCCAGTGGTAACGATGGTATCTGATTTTCTGACCATTATATTCTTTCTTTTTTTTAATATATAATTTAAATTGTGGCTCTCTGCGTGGATTGGCTTGTGAGGATGTAGCCAGAGATGGCTTATCTCCTTATTTCACATCCTTATCTCTAAATTGGAGAGATACAGGTCTGGAGCAGGGACTGTCTGGTGGGTAAGAAATTGGTTGGATGGCCACAGCCAGAGGGCTGAGGTTGATGTCTCCATGTCCAGGTGCAGGCAGTGAGGAGTGGTGTCCCCCCGGGGTCCATCTTGGGACAGTGCTCTTCATCATCTTTATCTGTGATACAGACAGCAGGACTGAGTGCACTCTCAGCAAGTTTGCTGATGACACCAAGCTGAGTGGTGCAGTGGACACGATGTATGGAAGGGATGCCATCCAGAGGGACCTGGTCAGGCCTGAGAAGTGGGTCTACGAGGCCAGGTGCAAGATTATCTTTAACACCCCTTCCAACCTAAGCTATTCTATGATTCTGTGGCTTGTGCTTCCCAGAGATTCAGGGACAAATCCCTTTCTGGCCCATGCTGTAGCAGAATCAAATGCAAAGTCAACCATGAGACTTCTTGGGCACACTGGATACCCTTGGCCATTCCTTTTCCCAGGGCTCCAGCACTAAGTTGCCACTAATTTATTAACTATTACTTCATTGACATAACTTGTGTGCAACATTATTAGGATCACTGTATTATTATAGCTTACCATGTCACTGCTGCAGCTGATGCAAGCAAGGACAAATCTCCTCAGCCCCTTGCCACAATCACTATCCTGAAGGATCCACCCGAATTAATGACAACCAAATGAATGTACTGTTTGCAAGCAAGCTGCAGGTCCTGCCAGGCACCATAAATGCCATCTGGATGCCTGTGCTTCTGCAGAAGGGCTCTGCTTGCTCCAGTTTCACATCTACACTAAGAAGAGATGGATGTGTTGATTTTGTGTGCTGGCGTCAAGAGTTCCCTCAAGGAGCGATGCCTTTGGGGGCCGAATGCTGTGCTGCACTTTACTGCAGGAGTTGCACCTTGCTCTCAGTTTCTAGCAGCCTCTGAGCACCTGCCTGCCAAAAAATAAAAAGAAGAATGCTGGCAATGAAGCTGGAAAGAGAATCAGATTAGAAACCAGATGCAAGTCAGTGATAATGATGTAATCAGCCGTGGGGACCGTTAGCTGAAGGAAATGATACATGCCTTATCATGAGGAGCGTGTGCATCAACGCTGAGCCATGGAAATTGGCCTCATTCAGGGCAATCATGTGTTGTTACAGCCCGCGTGCGCTGCTGCTGGGCGCATCCATGCCGCATCTCCAGGCCCACCCCAGGCTTTGGGTGCTGGGAACCCTCACTGCACATTTTTCACATCTCATTGAATGTTCATTTTGACCAGAGAAGAACAAGATGAGTTCGCTTGGGGCTTGCCTGGAAGGATTATTTTGCTTTGTTTTCTTTGTTTGCCTTGGCCGCTCACTCAAGGGCTCCGTCCGCCCCGTGCTTGCAGGGGCAGCCAAACCCTGGAAGAACTGGTTGCCATTCTTGTGGTGAATTTGGAGACCTGCTGTGAGCATCGTGGGGACCTGAGCCCAATTCTTCTGTGCCCTGCGGGTGGGTAAGCCCGCTCAGTGCCAGCCTGCTCCCTTCTTGCCCGTGCTGTTTGAACAGGAGCACAGGCCAGCATTGGCCATTTCCCCCTCTTTTGGCCACATTTCAAGGTGGATATTCTGTTGCAGCCAAAAAATGACAGTGTGTGCCTTTTGTGGGAGGCCTGGCAGGGCAGGGGGCAGGCTTGGCTTTACAAATATTTAGCTAGCAGCAACTGGAAGGAATATGCCAAGAGCGAGCCTAGGAAAGTGTGTGGTGCTGCATTTACAGGGCTCTAAGTCAATAGGTTGCAGACTCTTGGGTGAGTGATCAGCATCCAAAAGCCAAGAACAGGCTGAGGCTGCCTGCTCTCCCCATATATCAGATACATATTGGATGTATGCTCCCACCGGTAGCTTCAGCCTTGTGTTATAGGATCATTAAGGTTGGAAAAGACTTCTAAGATCAACTAGTCCAACCCCAACCCATCCCCACCATGCCCACTGACCATGTTCCTCAGTGTCCTCACCCCCACCATGCCCACTGACCATGTTCCTCAGTGTCCTCACCCCCACCATGCTCACTGACCATGTTCCTCAGTGTCCTCACCCCCACCATGCCCACTGACCATGTTCCTCAGTGTCCTCACCCCAGCCCTCAATCAGTGCCAGCCCCTTCTGCGCTTCTCCACAGCCAGGACATTCAAGCTGGGACATCCTAGCCAAAAATGCTGCCAGCTGCAGGATTAATGATGGCCATATATTTAAGCACCAAGAAGACATAGGCACATGCGTTCCCATGCACACTGAGCCTGTTCTCAGTAACATAATATGTGCATTTATCTATATTGCTGCAGTCCAAACTCCTTCCACAAACAAATTCAGCCAGCTGGCTGCCGGCTGCGTCCCAGCAAAACTCCTACAGGCACTGCCCGGGGAGACAAGGGAGAGGACCAAAGAATCACAGAATCATGAAGGAGGAGAAGACCACTGAGATCATCCAGTCCAACCCCAGCCCACCCCCACCCTGCCCACTGCCCACATCCCTCAGTGCCACATCCCCACAGCTCTGGGACACCTCCAGGTGACCCCACCACTCCCTGGGCAGCTGTGCCACTGCCTCACTGCTCTTTGGGAGAAGGAATTGTTGCTAATAGCCAACCTGAGCCTCCCCTGGCACAACGGGAGGCCATTCCCTCTCGTCCTATGGCTGTTCCCTGGGAGCAGAGGCCGATCCCACCTCACACAGCCTCCTTTCAGGTCCTCATTACAGCCCTTCTTGTAAATGGGCATCACATTACCAAGTCCTTTGCTCCCAGAGTGTGTGGGTTGGATTTGATAAATGAAAAACTCATGGCAATGCACACGTGTGCTGTGGGGTCTGTGCTGCTTTGGGGGGTCCCACCCTACAAACAGATCCCATCCATTTCAAGGCCAGCAGCACCTGGCCTCACTGGGGCAGCTATAGCAGCCCTCACCACCACCCCACACAGCCCCTCGTTACTTCTTGCGCTGGGAAATTAGCGCAAGAATAGGGAAGCGTGAAGGATGTGGGAACGAGAGCGGGGAGGGGGGGGGCGGGCCGCCGCCGTCACCAGGGCAACAGGCCTCCATCGCCTCCCAGCCGTGGGGTCCCCGCTCGGCTCAAGGCGTGGGGCTCGGGCCCCCCCAGCACAGCGCCGGGCTGCGGCATCCCCGCCTCCGCAGTGGCCATGGCCGGAGCGGGAGGAATCCCGCGCACCTAGAGGAGAAAGAAGGGGGAAGGGTATGTCGGATGCTTTGTTTTCAATGGGAGTGCAGCGAGCAGAAATTAGGCTTTTTGTTGTTTTGTTTTTCTAATATCGATGTGTCATTGCATTTATTTATTTGTTTTTAAGATGGGAAAGCTTATTTCCATGGCACAGGTGATGCGGGCCGGCGAGGCTCGGCTGCATGCAAATCCGGAGAGCGCGGTCTGCCTTTCGCTTTAAAAGGTTCGGATCCCGCCGGTCATCTGATCCAGGTCAGCGGGACTTTCCTCGGCGGCAGCAGCCCCGCAGCCCCTCGGCCGGGAGCCCCCCGGCTGTGCATCCCCACAGGACTGGGAGGTAAAATCTCTCCGGATCGCTCTCGCATTTCGCTCCCTTCCCACCGCGGGGGTGAAGGAAACCATTGGGATTCGCAGGGGTTCCATCAGGCAGCACCGATTCCTGATGCCGCCACGGTGCCCCCCACCCCCGCTCCATCCCCACGGCCCCTGACACCCCCGAGGCCTGGTGAGGACGGCGGTGCGGGGCCCTCCCTTTCTCGCAGAGGCCGGCACTCGTCCCCCATGGGCTGCCCTGCAGCATGAGCACCAACACTGAGCATCTCCCGCCGTGGGCCGCCTCCGCGGTGCCCCCCAATGCCAGCGCAGCCTGGATGGAAGGGCCATCAGCACGGGGCAGGCGGGTGGGCGAGCTGGCGGGCATGGTGGTGATCCAGTGCATCTACGCCCTGGTGTGCCTGCTGGGGCTGCTGGGCAACTCGCTGGTCATCTTTGTCATCCTGCGCTACACCAAGATGAAGACGGCCACCAACATCTACCTGCTCAACTTGGCCATCGCCGACGAGCTCTTCATGCTCAGCATCCCCTTCGTGGCCACCTCGGCCGCCCTGCACCACTGGCCCTTCGGCCGGGCGCTGTGCCGCACCGTGCTGGGCGTCGATGGCCTCAACATGTTCACCAGCGTCTTCTGCCTGACGGTGCTCAGCCTGGACCGCTACATTGCTGTGGTGCACCCGCTGCGGGCGGCCACCTACCGCCGCCCACGGGTGGCCAAGATGGTCAACGGGGCCGTCTGGCTCCTCTCCTTGTTGGTGGCCTCACCCATCCCCATCTTCGCCGGCACTGCAGTCACCCGTGATGGCCAAGCAGTGGCTTGCAATCTGCTATGGCCTAGCCCAGCCTGGTCAGCAGCCTTTGTGGTGTACACCACGCTGCTGGGCTTCCTGCTGCCGGTGCTGGCCATGGGGCTGTGCTACCTGCTGATCGTGGGCAAGATGCGGGCCGTGGCGCAGCGGGTGGGCTGGCAGCAGCGCCGGCGCTCCGAGGGCAAGCTGACGCGCCTGGTGCTGATGGTGGTGGCCATGTTCGTCGTCTGCTGGATGCCCTTCTACGTGGTGCAGTTGGTCAACCTCCTGCTGCCCGGCCGCCTCGATGCCACCGTCAACAACGCCTGCCTCATCCTCAGCTACTCCAACAGCTGCGCCAACCCCATCCTCTACGGGTTCCTCTCGGAAAACTTCCGGCACTCCTTCCACGGCGTGCTGCGGCGCTGCCTCGATGCCAGCCTCTGCTGCTGCCCACCCGAGGCG
The DNA here is from genome assembly GCA_016647715.1 of Pavo muticus. Classification (NCBI taxonomy): domain Eukaryota; kingdom Metazoa; phylum Chordata; class Aves; order Galliformes; family Phasianidae; genus Pavo; species Pavo muticus. The sequence goes on from JACDJE010000216.1 coordinate 1,100,115, forward strand.
CGGGCCGTCGGTGACGAGGAGGAGGAGGAGGAGGAAGAGCCCCTGGATTACCGTGCAGTGCCCCGAAGTGACCCCAAGGGCAAAGGCTGCATGTGCCCGCCGCTGCCCTGCCAGCAGGAGCCCACGCACCCCGAACCCTTCTGCAAGCCCGGCACCCTCCTGGCAAAGACCACCACCTTCTAAGGTGCCCTCTGCAGCCCCGCAAATAGGGTGCTGGGTAGGGAGGGCCACACTGCCCTCCCTTTGGGAACAGAATGCTTTTCCGATGACTTTGCCCCCACCTCTGCCGGGGTGCCTCCCTGGCATTCTCCACTCCTCGACCACGCTGTGCAGCCTGATGAAATAAAAAGCCATAACGCTGGCCCGTGACACAGCTCCCAGCCTTGGCTCAGTGATTATTGCCACCGGGGAGCCCCCAGGCTAACGGCTGGGTTCCTCCCAGGGAGGATGCAGGACGGGAGGGCGGATGGGATGGGCACAGAGGGGACCCACGTGCTGCCCCAGGGGACATGAGGTCACCGGCACGGCACGGCCCAGTCACTGCTTCTGCATGGGACCCTGCCAGGGTTCCACCAGCATTTCCCACCATCTGATCCCTGTCCGGGCAAAAAACAGGCTGGGAAAAAAGCCACCTGCCAGATGGAGCTGCAGCTTTGAGTCCTTAGCAGGTGCCTACCTTGAGTCTCTCCCTTCATCTTACAGGGAAAGGAAAAACTTTCCACAATGCCCTACAAATAAAAAAATCCCATATCCCCTCCCCATATTCCCAGGCAGAGGGACCAAAGCGATGCTTTCCAGCAGGAAGGCTGCTCACTGTGCTGCAGAGAAGCATCGCCCTCAAGGGCACTTTGAGCACAGCCGTGGGAACTGACGAGCAGACCCGGAGCTGCACCGAGCAGCGTTAAATCAGCCACTTCCAGCTTGTTTGGGCTGAGCGTCGTCCTTTTCGTGTTATTCCCCTTCTCCACTATTTCTGGCTCATTTGTTCTATTTTAATGCTGCAGGCGAAGGGCACGTTTTCAGCACGGCCCTCTGCTAACCCACAGCTCTGCTTTGCTTCTGGGGAGCCTGTGAGCCCCGGCAAAGGGCCGAGAGATGCTGGGGGGGAGGGGTCAGGCTGCAGGGAGGGCAGGAAGAACAGCTCGTTCCCAGGTTTCTATAAATCAGACAGTAAAAGCTTTATTGGTCTGCACACAACATCACGAGGTGATCGCGCGTGGCGTAGGGTACATTTCCAATAAATAAATAAGTATTTACACATGTGCTGGGTGTATAAAACAGTGGGTTCAACCATTTACATGAGGAAAGCGACAACCGGGGCAGCGTTGAGCTGGCGTTCATCTCAGGGGTTACTGCATTGCTCTGTGCCTGAGGGGCACAGACATCCCCCAGCTCTGAGCCCCAAATCCCATCCAGAAAGCTTGGCACTGTGGCAGCTGCCCCTGCTCGGGCACAGACCCTCGGCACTGACAACCCCGGGGGCTGTTTCAGGGATCTCCCCCCCTCCAACTCTTTCCTTCCCCCCCCATTTACCCTCCAGCCCGCGCCTGCAAAGCAAGCAGCAATGCCTGGAACAAACATCACCAGGAAGTTTTGCCATCGACTTCCACACAAATTAAACTCAGCCCTGGATGAAAAGTTAAAAAGGAAAGAAAGGAAAACCACAAGAGGAAAAAGGCACAGTGTCACCAGCGCTGAAAATGCCCTTCCTACAAACGACCCCAGTGCTCCTGGAATACCCATTTCACCCCCAAACAGTCCCCAAGTGGTGGGAAGGGAGAGAAATCAGCACTTCAGCCCCACCACGGTGATGCTCCACGGGGTCCCTGTGCTGCTGGCAATCTGAGTGCTCCGCTGCCAGAGGTCCGTATGCAACAGGCAGGGCGGGCAACACGAGAAGCCGATGAAATGAACTGCTTTCCTCGCTTTCTCTTTACAAAACCAGGCGGGTTACAATAAACATTACCCAGTTCCATCCGCCTCCTGCTCACTGCCAAGCCCCCTACACTTTCTGGCTGGCGGACACCTGCTGGAGCCCCATCTCCTTCTCACGGGGGCTGCCACACTTGTACTCAATAGAGCTGGGGGGATGGCAGCGCCTCCTCGCCAGGTGGTAGCCGACGGCCAGCAGCACCAGCGCCACGCACAGCACGCCCATCGTGATGCCCACCAGCACCCCGGGGTGCAGGTGCTCTGCTTTGGGTGGGACGCGGCTGGGGACGGGCAGGAGGGACCCAGAATCTCCTGAGTACTCATCGTTGTCGTCCGGCGAGATGGGTTTGCAGTGGTTGATGTCAACGGGCACGTAGCCGGGTTGGCAGTGGCACAGGTAGCTGCCGAGCGTGTTGGTGCAGTTGTGCTCGCAGTAGTTACTCTCGCACTCATCAATGTCAACACAGAATGTGACACCGTCGGACACGTCCGTCACAAAGCCCTCCGGGCAATCACAGGAGACGCCGGTGGAGTCACACTCAGCCAGGCATCTGCCATCCTCACACTGCCGCACGCACCGGGTGGGATTCTTCAGGTCGACAACATAGTCGTCGGCACAGCTGCACCGGTAACCGCCGGGCACCTCCTCGCAGATGTGGTCGCAGGGCCCGGTGCTGCAGTTGGGGACGGGCATGCAGTGCCCTTCCACCATCTCGTAACCACTATGGCAGTAACACTCGAAGCCGCCCTCGGTGTTGTGGCACACCTGCTCACACACCTCCGGCACCTTGACACAGTCGTCCACGTCCTGGCAGCTGCTGCCGTCGGGGCCCAGCCGGTAGCCCTCGGAGCACATGCAGTGGAAACCCTCCCCATCGGGCACGCAGTGCTGCTGGCAGGGAGCACCGGCGCACGGAGACACGCAGCCGCGCCCGTCGGGGCCAAGCTTCTTGCCGGCGGGGCAGGCGCAGCGCGGAGCCCCGTCCAGCTCCTCGCAGCTTCCCTCGCAGCCGCCGTTGGCCAGGCGGCACGGCCAGGCGCCCGGCTCGGGGCGGCCCCAGCGCGTTACCCCTTCCGCGGCCTCGCAGAGCAGCTGCAGCCCCATCGGCGAGACGAACGCGGTGGAGCCGGGCGGCAGGACTAGGAAGTCGCCGCCGGCGGCGCCGAAGGGGGTGCGGTAGGTGAGCGACGTGCCGTCGGCTAGCGGCAGGCGCGGGCAGCTGTCGGGGTAGTTGTACTCGCAGAGGAAGCCGTCGGCCGGCTCCTCGCAGCGCCGCTCCTCCCAGCTCAGCTCCCGCGACACCGCCACGCAGAGCTGCCCGCAAAGCTGCCCCGACGGCGCCCAGTTGTCGTAGTCGGTGCGGGTGTCGCCGGTCACCCACTGGAAGCCGCGCAGCCGCCGCGCCGGCTCGGTGCACGGGGTGGGCAGCCGCAGCCCCAGCCACAGCCGCCCGCCGCGGTTCCGCAGCAGCAGCCCGATCGCATCCTCCGCCACCGTGGAGCGCACGGTCATCAGGTGGCCGCCGTGCCGCTCGCAGGCCGCGCTGGCCGCCGCGAAGGGCCCCGGCTTCCAGAAGACGGCGAAGCAGTCGTGCTCCAGGCACTGCGTCCCCGACGGGACGGGCGCCTCCGGCTCGCCGAGTCCCAGCCCCAACCCCAGCCCCAGTCCGGCCAGCAGCAGCGGCAGCGGGAGCCGCCGCATGGCGGGCGGCCGGCGCGGAGAATCTCTGTCATGCCGCCGACCGGGGCGGCCGCTTTATAGAGCTCCGGCCGCAGGAAGGAAGCGCCTCCGGGGACGGGCCGCCGCCGGGCCGGGAGGGATTGCGGCGGGGGCGGCTCCGGCGCGGAGGAAATCCCCACTAGTCGGGAGGTGCTGCTGGGCCGGGCCCGGCCGGGCGTGACCGCGGCGGGGAGGGGGCGAGGCGGCCGCCCCTTCGGGGATGCGGGAGGAAAAGGAAGGGGGGAGAGCTGAGGAGGGGGGAGTTGTGGG
>JACDJE010000216.1:1104334-1199927 GCA_016647715.1 Pavo muticus
GGGCGGGGGGAGAAGCGGGGAGGGAGAGGAGGGGAGATGGGGACAGCAGAAGAACGAGAACAGAAGGCAATCGCGGGAGAGCTGAGGCTGCCGCAGGACCCTCCGGGACGGGCAGGGGACACCGGTGGCGGCACGGGAGGGCAGTGGGTCAGGGGATGCTTCCTGCCCGAGGGTGGCGGCCGTGCGTGGGGGGGGCCCGGAGCAGCCCGGCAGCCCCAGCGCGGGGATAGCGGCTCACAGCGGGACCCCTCGGCCCGGCCGTGCGATCCCGGCCGCCGGCGGCAGGTGGCAGCGCCGGGGGGACGGACAGTGGCCGGGTCGCTTTTTGAGAAGAAACCGAGGTTTTTGTGCGAAAGTCCATGAGCTCGCCGGGGTTTCGCAGCTTTCTGTTAGCGGGGGGCTCGGGACCGCGCTTCCTCGCACTTGTGGGGCTCGGTGTCAGCAGAGATGAGCGGCAATCCCTTGCGGGCTTCCTTTGCAATTTGCAAGGCTGAGGGATTTGAGGTGAGAGGGCAGAAGAACATCCGCCGTGCTCTGCATGGCAGCAGCTATGCACGGAACGGGGCTTGGAATTAAAGAAAGTCGTGTGGGCTCGAAATTAAAAGCAATCACGTGTCTCTCCAGGGGAAGGAGTGCGAGGCCGCCTCCTGCTCGTGGTTTTATGACAGCTTGGCCCCATCCGTGCTTTTATCCTTGCGGGATCCACCTCTCCTATCAGAACATGGCCGAGAGCAAAATAAAAATGAAAAGCAAACATCTAAAGCTTCGCCACTCAAGGAAAAGGGCATTTGACCCTTCTTTTCAATTTAGAGAGGGATGTTTTTTACTTGGAAGGCTGAGCCGCAGCAATTAGCCTTCGGGATCCCCTGCAGAGAAACAAAGCCGTGCTGCTTCACTCCACTCCTTGCAAGGAGGTGACTTTATTACAACCTCCGGCCTGATGTGCCCTCTGCCAGCCCTGAGCGATTCCCATCACTCCTGGGAGGCTGCGGGCATTGGGAAAAGGGGGAAGATGGGGAATAATGATAATGATGACCATTAATAATAATCAATACTGTGGATAATAGCTCCCCTGGCTTGCTGCCCCAGGGCTGCCCTTCATCCCTGCCCCCCCTCCTGCTGCCCTGCATCATCCCTCTTCCTATGCGATCTGTGCCCCTTGTTCTGACTTCATGGAAACTTATTCCTTAGGAAAGGAAGGACGAGTTACTCATACAGCAGTGGCTTTCTAAAGGAGCTCTGACCGCTGCCAGAAGGAGAGCTGTCACCGACGCTCGGTAACGCCCATTTCTTGGCTTTAAAAAAGCAAAACAACTAAAAAAAAAAGTAGCAAAAATGTGGTTTTTTTCCCCCCGGTTTTCGTCTTAATGGCTTTTTTTTTCCACTTCTTGTGCCTCGATTTTCCTTCCCCCTTCTGTTTAGTTTGGTTTTCAGAAGCGAAACGGCAAAATAGTGGGGGAAGGTCGGGGGAAACAATGGGAAAAGCAAAAAGGACAGAATACAATCAGTGACAAGTGAAATGAAAGCCCGCGCGTTTTGTTTTGATGAAGATATTGTAGAAACATAAATTTCACTTCAGGGCTGCGCGCTGACCAATATTTTGACATTTTCCAGGGAAAACTTCCAACCATCCCAAAACAAAGCTTTCCCAGAAGGGTGAGGTACGGGACCACCATGCAGACGTCCTTGCCCTTGTCTTGTTTGTAGCAGGAGACATGGGATTAATCATGGTTTGACAATGCTTTTCTGTTCTGATGATCTTTTCCCTCTGGTGCCCCAAAGCATCCCAGGCGTTTGCTCATACGGCCCTGACAGGCTGAGTCACAGATCAAGAAATGCCTTTCCTGCTGACATACCGCTATTCCTCGATAAAAGTTGATTAATCACATTGCTCTGCAACTTACAGTTATTGCAAGGCTCCTACCGGCTGGCTGCTGTGATAACAGAACAGGGAGTTTTCGTGTTAGGCTGGTCTGAGTCACCCCAAATGCCACCGTCACCCCTCTGCCAAGGGAATGCTGATAGTGGACATCTGCAATGGGTTTTCTGAGCTGTGGTTACGGGGCTGTGCGTCATGGGTTTTCTTTCACATGTTGGATTTGGGGAATGGGACTCCTAATACCAGGATGCTGACAGAGCACTCCTTTTTAATATTCAAGTTATGTCAAAAATGAGAGGAGAATTAAAAGCGGACTATTGGGAGAGCGCACCCTTCTGCTGGGGCCCTGGGGCCCACAGGAGACCCCAAAATGAGGTTAGTTCTCCTCTGTGCCACCTTGCTGACCAATCTGGTAGACTTCTGTGATGGAGTGATGGCATTGGTGGGCAAAGGAAGGGCAACTGATGTGTCTACCTGGACTTGTGCCTTTGACAACAGCTACTGGAGCGGGTGCAGAGGAGGGCACAGAGATGCTCAGAGGGCTGCAGCACCTCTCCTATGAAGAAAGGCTGAGGGAGCTGGGCTTGTTCAGCCTGGAAAAGAGAAGGCTCCAGGGAGACCTCATTGCTGCCTTCCTGTACCTGAGGGGAGCTTATAAGCAGGAGGTTATACTATCAGACCAGGTTTACATGATAGTAGCTGGACAAGGGGGAATGGCTTTAAACTAAAAGAGGGAGATTTAGGTTAGATGTTAGGAAGAAGTGCTTCACTGAGAGGGCAGTGAGGCCCTGGCAGTGCTGCTCAGAGAGCTGTGGGTGCCCCATCCCTGGAGGTGCCCAAGGCCAGGTTGGATGGGCCCTGGGCAGCCTGAGCTGGTGGGAGCAGCCAGCCCATGGCAGGGGTTGGGGCTGGGGGGGCTTTGAGGTCCCTTCCAACCCAAGGCATTCTATGAGATAGTTTTTTAATATCTCCCCACCCTAAGGAAATCTGGGGGAATTAACTGATACCTTCTGTAAACGATGGTTGACACATGGCTCAATTTATAGAGGCCAGAGGGGTGTTTGAGTTCCTCTGTGCTCAGCTGGACGAAGCTTGCCAGCCCCTGCTTGAGGAAACACTTGAGAGTTTTGCTTACACAAGCACAGTAAGCTCTGAACTCCATGAGCTTTCAGTTGAGCCTTGCACCATCCCCAGCACTTGCACAGCAGCTGGAGTCGCTCAAGGAGCACGGTGAGTCCTCAGGAAAGCTCCATCTCTCCTCTGTCACATTGTCACCAGCAGATCTGCTTGGCAAGGCATCAGCCTCACTTACCAGCCTTGATAGAGCTTCAGGGAGCCAAGTGCCAAGAAATATTTACAGAAAATAAAGATAAAAAAGAGGAAATGAGCAGACACTCGAAGCATTTGTTTTTGCAGCGTCTGACTTTACGAGATTTGAAGCAAGGCAGGTGGCATTTTTGCAGATTATATGTTAACATTACTCAGTATCCTTAAGTTCTACTGGCAGAGTCTGTTCCCTCGCAGCACCTTTCTCACAACTGGGAAAAAAAACACGTGTGGGTTGGGTGGCTGAACTACTGCACTGCTCTCCTTGGTCACTGCAGGTTTGAGTGGGTGATTTGATTTGAGTATACGTATAAAACAATCACCAAAGACGTGTTCCATTCAGATTTTATTGGTGTTTGATCAGAAAAGCAACATACAGTGCTGTTCAGCGTGTGAGAACTTTCTTCTTTCAGTTGAAGGCAGCCAGCAGCTGTGGTGCTGTGCCAGTGCTCTGGGGATCACGAAGCACAGCTCAGTACTGACGTGCAGTTTTCACATAGGGTGAGGTATATCTGGATTCTTGGACCATAAAAACCAAACAATAAGCAGTTAAAAAAACACTTCAAAACATTTGGGATGTGTTGGCTGGCCAGTCCTGCCATCCTGACAGTGAGATGGTTACAGGACCTGCTCGATGTGTGCAGATGGAGCAATGGTGAGCATTCCCTCTCTTCTGACTGTAAGCCAGGGGTACCGAGCTGTCTGATCCTGTTCCTTTTGCTTTAGCCCAAGGTTTTCACCCTGAGCCCTGGATAACTGATGAGGACACAGACTGAAATGTTCCTGCTGCTTTCATGGCAGTAAGAAAGGGAGATGGGATTATCCAAGTGGAACAGCACCAGGCTGGAGGAAGCACCATCAGGAAATGCTCTGCTTGGAAGAGCCGCACTGAACCTAGGCATGTATTAGTGCCTTCCTGCCGCAGGATCTGCTACATTGGTGATGCAGTATGTGCACCAGAACACACCGAGTGGGCAACAGAAATCAAGATCACAGGTTTTACAGAGGAGTTTGGGGAGTGAACACTACCCAGGTTTTTGCCTGCTCTGAGTCTGCGCTTATGCTTCTTTTTCCCTTTCTCAGAGTGGAATCAATGCTCTGTGTAGAACAATTAAATGATACCATAATAGGAAAACCATGGCAAAGAGCTCCCAAGACTATTACTGTTTTGAAAACACATCAGCTTTTGATCCAGCAAACCAAGCAGCCCTGAACTGGGGGGCACATCACTGTGTCTGCTCCTTCCCCATACAGACCCTGAGCTAGAGCAGACCGACCGTGCAGGCTTCGTGCTATGTATGTAGGTTATCCCACTGATTTGGGTGGGATTATTCATCTGCTTAATTTATTCATGTATTCAGAAAGCTCTGCTGGCTTGTTGTCATAACAAAGACACGCTATGAATTTTCTGCAGGACTTCCAAGAACGCCACTGCTGCATTTGCTGCTGCTCCAAACCACTGCATGAAGAAAGGGAAGCACGAGCAGAGCATTAAAAAACCATTTCTATCAGCTAGGAGCTACACTTTCCTGTTTTGTTTTGATTTACAATGGAGGAATGAAGAAGAAAGAACAGCAGGAAAGGGGTTTCTTCCACACGCGGAAGAACAGGATGCAGGTCACTGCCCGCAGCAAAATCCTTTGTGTTCAGTTCCCATTTCTGCTGCAATTAAGCCTCAAGTATACAATAAAAACAGCAGAATCTTCAGGAAACCAATGTACCCTTCAAATGAATGCAGGCCGTGAGCTGCCTCCTTGCTGCTAGGGCGAAAGGTGCTTGCTTGCATTGGGACAGTCAGGATGCAGCACTGCTGGGGGTGCTCCCATTTCTCTGCAAGCCAGCAGCTCCATCTCCTTGCTGCTTCCCAGCAATACAAATCCAGAGGGAGATGTGTCTTCCCTCTTCTTTGCAGGACTGAGCCTGAGACGGGGGAGAAACTTCGCCCTGAGAGAGCATTTGCTTTGAAGGGTGTTTAGAGGTTTTATACAGTAGTTAGCGAACACACAACATCCAGTGCATTGTTTACAGGGGTGGATGGAGAAAACATTCAGCCCAGACCCCACGCATGCTTAAATCAAGCAGTCCTGAAGCCCCACCACCCCTACAGCTCCTGCTTCGCAGGAGGAGTTTTCTGCTGCTGGGCTACTAAAATGCTTATTCTATGGCTTCTGTAATGACATCTTCTAAAAAGCAGCAACAACAAAAATATCAACAATGAAAACCAGCTGCTTGTGGCTGCAGCTAACGGCTCTTGCCACAGTGAAACACTTCAGAATGTGAACCCTTTTCACTGAGAACAAGGGGAACATGGGGGTTGAACAGCAGACTGCGGAATGCAGTGTAGGTAAGGAGAGGGGCACAGCCATATATATATATTTTTGAATGACAAGGGATTGGTGGGGGGGGGGAGCAGGGAAATTGCCACTCTGGAAGCTCCACAATTTAAATGTGAGAAGGGGAGACCGAATGACAGATGAGATTAGTTGTTTTCTCTTAGGAAGCCAAATCAATATTATCCTTTGCTGCAATTTCCAAGTCTGGTGAGGTTTTGCAGAGCTGAGGAGCAGTGTGGGCAGGGAACCCCTACACCATTCCATCTCAGCCTCTCTGCTCCTTCCCCATTAACCCTTCACTTCGGGAAGCAGAAGCTTATACATTTCAGCTAACACTCCCAGCATGATTTGGGCTGCCTTCATATCTGCACACCCAACACTTGCACCTGCCTTGGGGTTGGGATCGGATCCTGCTTTGCCCAAAGCCCCAAGACAGGTTCTCAGACATGAAGGCATGCAAAATCATCTCGGACAGAACATCGCCCACCCCACTTCCCTTTGGATTTCCTTTGCTTCCAGCCCCACAGCGTGGGCACCATTACCTGCACTCACTGCCTGCCCTGCTGCGGCTCTCGGGCTGCTCAGGCACCCAGCAGTAGTTGTCCGCCGCACTTTTGGCTTTTGGTTTCTCCCTCCTGGCTGCCCTCTTCCTGCAGGCCAGCAGGGCCAGGGCAAAGGCCAGCAGCAGCAGGATGGCCACCAGGCTACCCAGGATGTAGTAGAGGAGCAGCCGGGGGCCATCAGCGCCGTGCTCGGGGCTGTGCTCTGACCCTACCACCGTGGGGGCTGATGGTGTCAACCCACCAGGAACAGCTGCAGGGCTGGGGGTGCCCACAGTCCACGCGGTGCTGGCGGTCTGGAGGATGCCGGTGGTCCCCATGGTGCCTGCCAGCTGCTCTCCTGTGGTGGGTGCAGCGAGGCAGCCGTGTCCGTTGTCCTGCAGGAGGAAGCCAGGTGGGCAGATGCACTCGAAGCTGCCGGGGAGGTTGCGGCAGGGCCCAGGGCAGGGGTCCCGCAGGCACTCATCCACGTCCACGCAGGCATTGCTGCCGGGCTGCTGCTGGTAGCCGGCCCTGCAGGTGCAGCGGAAGGAGCCGGGGATGTTGAGGCAGAAGTGGGGGCAGGCGTTGGGCCGGGCGCACTCATCCTCATCACGGCAGTCGCGGCCATCAGGCCCCGCTGGCTGGTAGCCGGGCTGGCAGGAGCAGAAGAAGCTGCCGGCCGTGTTGTGGCACTCGTGCTTGCAGGGCCCCTCCAGGCACTCGTCCACATCCACGCAGTGGTAGCCATCAGGTGCCAGGACGTAGCCAGCCTCGCAGATGCACTCGAAGCCTCTGGGCTGGGGCCGGCAGGCCCCCTGGCAGGGATTGGGGTTGCAGGCATCCTCAGGCAGGCAGGAGGCCATGTCGGGGCCCAGCATGTAGCCGGGCTGGCAGGCGCAGAGTGATGGCTGCCCAGGTGCCTCCAGGCACAGCTGCTGGCAGCCCCCGTTGTTGTGGGTGCAGGTGTTGGGGCAGAGGGGCCCGGGAGGATCCCAAGCGAAGCTGTCTCCCTCCAGCTGCCCCTTGCAGATGGAGAAGGCTGGGCTCGCAGTCCCCTCGCAGACCACCTTTGCCAGAGTGCCGAAGGGAGCAGCCGCCAATGTAGGGCTGCTCACCCTGAAGGGCGTCTCATACCTGACCTGGCCGGGCCCCCCTAGCCGCAGGGGCCCACACATCCCCCGGAAGCTGAACTTGCAGAGGAATGCAGGCAGCGTGGCCCGGCATGACCGGTCGACCCATCCCGGAGGCCTGTGGAGGCTGGCGGGCTGCAGGGCGACGCAGCGGGTGCTGAGGCAGGTGACGTGGGGCTCGGACAGCCAGGCTGAGTAGTTGCCGGGCTCCCCGCTGGCTGCCCAGGCGAAGCCCCGCAGCGGCTCCTGGGACTGCACGCAGTGGCCGCGCTCCAGCCGCAGCCCGATCCAGGCTGAGGTGGCCGTGCTGGCTGCCAGCAGCTGCTCCAGTCGCTCGGCCTCGGCCCGGCTGCCTGCTGGAGCCAGGTTGCCGCCGTCGTTCTGGCAGCGCTCTTGTGCAGCGCTCCAGCCCAGCGCGTCCTGGTGCAGCGTGTAGCAGGCGGTGTCGGCGCAGAGCACCTTGGCGTCCTCACCCCGTGCCACCGCCGTCACCAGCATCAGCAGCTGCAGCAGCAGCAGGGCCGCGGCCATCCCGCCGGCTGGACGGATGGACGGACACTGCCTCACATCCCTTCGGCCCGCCGAGCTCACCCCACGCGCATCCTGTGCTGCCGGGGCTCCTATTTATCACCGGAGGCTACTGCTTCCTGTAGCGTGGTAGCTTGTTGGTCGCAGGCGGGATGTTTGCCTCTGTTTCTTTCCTTCTCCCCAAACGAGGCAGGCTGCTGCTTCCCATTTCAGGAGTTTAGCTGCAGAAGTGCTTTCTTTATTTTGGCCGGCGCTGTTTTTCTGGATGAGAAAGCAGCCTGCATCCTGCTTTTTTTTCGGTTCGGAGGGCTAGCTCTGCTCGCTCACCCGCTAGATGACTTTTCGAATCCCTAATAGGGCCTTGTAGCTTTCAAGCAAGTATTGCTGAAAGTGGGCAAAAAAACAAACACGACAAGCCATGGGATCCCTCGCCATTCGCCTATGAAAGACAGAATATTTGGCACGGCGTCTAGTGCACAGAAACTGCATTTTCAGAGTACTTTTCCCCTCTTGGTGCGCTTTAAATAGCTGGACAAGCCCTGAAATAGGAGCTGGGTCGTGAGAACCTCCAGGCTGCCAGAACGGAGCCGAGCCCATTGAAGCACCACCGCAGCTCCAGCCCCATCCCAGTATCCCCTCACCTGACCCCGAACCCCGTGCAGGGCAGTCTGCTGGGTTACATTGGTGTCAGGGGCTCCACAGCAGGCTGTCCGTTTCAGGGCAAAGATGTGAACGCAGCGCTCCGTGATGTTTAAACAAACACATGGCAGCTATTTATTTATTTATTTGTTCTGCAAACTGTCCTTCTAAAGCTGATTCCTGCCAGTTAGAGCAGTGTTTGTGGAGAGGTCAAGTTGGTGACAGCATTACAGGCTGAGTAATAGCCCGTCCCGCAGAGCTGCACAAAAGCCTCTCCAGATACAATGCTCCTTTTGCTTTCCATTCGCTGTTTGGAGGTCTCTGGATGGAGATGAATGAGCTGGAGAGGCTCGATGACACCAAGCAACACAGGACAGCTCATCTGCCCAATCATATAAACGTCTGGTACGCGAGAGGATGGAAGAACAAAAGAGCCAAGTGCTAATGAGGAGCACGGCATCTTGGCACACCACAGGGCTGCCATGGGATGTGAGGAAAGTGGCGTGATAAGCAGAGCTGGGATGAGGAACAGCTGCAGTTGTGGATGTCTTCGTGCCTGCCACATCCACCCAGAGGCTGGGGCACTGCACCTACCTCTGTCAGGGCTGAAGGGCTGTGGGGTCTGAGCTACCTGGGCTCCATTTACACCCTAAATATGAAAGTCTCCAAAACCTAAAAACTACGGATTTCTGTTCTCATTCCCCAGACTTGCTCACGTACCACATCCCTGCAGGAGACCTGGGTGCTGGGTACCCATGCTGGCTTCCAGACCTTGGCACATCTAAAGCTGCCACGACCTTCAACCCAAGAGAGAGGGCAGGAGATGCAACCCTATTGCCAACATCCCATGAAATCCACTTTGGCCAGCTGTGGGATGGCGTTACCTGTCTGCTCTGAGCAAAGGAGAAGTGCTGCTTAGGGAAAGCAGAGGTGTCACTTCACAGCTAGCACTTGCAAGCCATGGAGCATTCTGGTTCAGCAACCAAACTCCAGCACTGGCTTGGAAGGAGAAAATACTTTGATACCATCTAGAATTATTTTTATTCCAAATTTCCTACTGGAAGAAATGGGAAGAATTCCCTTTTATATGTTACAAAATAACAGTGCTCAACACAAAAGCATTTCCTTTCTGTTACCCCAGAACATATCTTTCCTTTTGTGAAAACACTGCCAGTGTTTTCTCTTTCCAGCTGACACAGCCCAACAAACCGAGCACTCAGTCTACCATGTATTTCGGTCAACCCATACAAGCATTTTTGTCAAGGTCCCACAGCCAAAAATGGCCTGTTCTCAGCGCCAGCTCCTTTGAACCCTTTCCAGTGGGGGTTATGGACAAAACCAGCAGTACTTAGATGTGCAATGAGAAGTGATGTGTAAGAGGTTGCCCCAGCTGCTTGATCAGTTGCTAGGGATATTTTTCCTTATGTTGTGCACAGGCTCTAACGGGGTCTAAGATGTGGCAGTCAGTGTGCAGCGGGTGAGATCGAGGCTGTAGCATCAGATCCTTTCCTTCCATTTGCAAGAATACAGGTAGTACATTTTTCCACTGGCTTTTTATTTTTAAATAAATGTTTGGCTTTTCCTGCTAGAGCTGTTGACAGGCTGGTTGAAATTCGGACAGGAAGCCCCCCCCTCCCTGCACTTTTTAGTGAGATCTTCATCTGCAAAGCTTATGTTAATATTTTGCCCACAGGTTTGGCAAGAGAGTGGGTTTTGGTAACTTAAAAATACATCATGCTCCTATTGCTTTTATTAAATACATCACACTTATTAAGTTTTCTTCTCGGTTGGGTTGATGCTCCTATTTGAAAAGCAAGAAAAGTCCTGGTTCTAAATTAAAGGGGTTTGGTTTCTCAACCCCCACAGTTGAACAAGTCTATAAACCCCTGTCTGGGCTGCTAATCAAAACCAAATTATCTTCTCGAGACCAGAAATCCTGCCCAAAGGCATGCTGCAAATAAAAATAATGAAGGACTCGGTTCAAAAACATTTCTCAGAGGCCAAAGAAGGAAATGTATACGGTCTGCCTGACATCATCCCCAAGTGTTTGTGCAGAAGGCTCAAGGCTAGGATAAGGGACAATGGCCCTGGGGGCGGGGGGACACCTGCACAAATAGCTGCTGAGAAGAATAGGAGGAACTGGGTTTCCTCTGGGACCCCAAGGACGAGCAAGAGCGGGGCCTCACCTCCCCGATGCCATGGGGATGGACACTGTAAGTCAGTGCGAGAGGCTGGGGTGAGATGTAGTGAGGTGCAGCTGGGCCGGCTCTCGGTGATGGTTTAGAACACCATTTATATAGCCTCCTCTGTGGCTTGCAATAACACCTGAATGGATTAACGTGCTGTAGGGACAGGAACCTCCACGTCAGATCTTTATTATCTGCTTTTAAAGTCGGGAAATCTTACTAACTGGAATGTTTTCCAGTTGAACATTTCTGAGGATGATGCCTAGTGGTTGGAATTAGCGGGGCTGCAACAAAAACGACCAACAGGAAAAAGGATACTGCTTCATTTAGTTTCTAACTATCATCAGAATTACGTTTATGGCAACAGTGAGTACGTTGGCTTGCATGCCTGGCAGCCAGGTGAAAAAGAACAGTGATTTTTGATAAGGTTCTCATAGAAGGGACAGCTCCCCAAACCAGTGTCTTCTGATTGTTTAATGGCTGTTTACGAGGGTGGAAAGTGATAGAACAAGGGGGAATGGTCTTGAACTGAGACAGGGGAGGTTTAGGTTAGATATTAGGAGGAAGTTTTTCACCCAGAGGGTGGTGACGCACTGGAACAGGTTGCCCAAGGAGGCTGTGGATGCCCCATCCCTGGAGGCATTCAAGGCCAGGCTGGATGTGGCTCTGGGCAGCCTGGGCTGGTGGTTGGCGACCCTGCACATAGCAGGGGGTTGGAACAGGATAATCATTGCGGTCCTTTTCAACCCAGGCCATTCTATGATTCTGTGATTCCATTCTATGATTGTTTCTATGGTGGTCTATCTGTCTCCATCTGTCAGTGGTACATCATCTTTCTGCTGAAATGTTAGCACCCGGTGATTTCAGACCCCAACCCACAGAGCTGTGGGCCCCTCTCCCTGCTCTCCTTCTTCCAGCTCCTCCCAGACAGCAGCACCAGCAGCCGGTGCACACGATGCGATGCATCAGCCAAGCTGCCAAGAGCCCTGGGGTTATTTTAAAAAGCCTGGAAGGAAGTAGAGAAGCAAGCAGCTTTGAATACAAGGGGGAAAAAACAACAACAACAAATAGAAAACACTTCCAGAACTCAGAGTGTAACAGGACACAACAGTGACTCTGCCCAGCAAGGCTTTGCAAACAGGTGCGAGCGCACACACGTTATGATATCACATGCACAAGCATGCCTATTTGTATACACATTTATGAATATTACTTTCTTATTTTTTTCATTTTGAGGAAAATCTTCATTCCTTTTTCTATTTTTATCAACAAGTGTTTATAAGAAAGCTTATAAGAAAACCAAAGGAAAACATATCAGAATCTTTGGTGATAATCATTGAGAGTTATTTTCCTAAGCCCTCCTTCCAGTGCTGTGAGACTGCAGAGCCCCAGGGCCCAATCCCTGGAGGTGTTCAAGGCCAGGTTGGATGGGGACAAGGGCAGCCTGGTCTAGTATTAAACGTGGAGGTTGGTGGTCCTGCCTGGCAGGGGGTTGGAGATTCATGATCCTCGAGGTTCCTTCCAACCCAGGCCATGATGTGATTCTGTGATTCTGTGATTCAGGGCCATAGCCACCCTCACAGGGACCCTGATGCACATAGGTAGATGCATATCTGGTGATGCAAACACAACAGCTGCAGGATCAGGATGCCACCAGGTAGCGAGGGCTGTGAACACACTGCTATCAGTAGCCCACATGAAAGGCAGCCCTATAAGAGGAGTGCTTCCCGCTGCCACCAGCCTCCATCTGCCCAGCCAAGAAGAAACAGAGCATGGCATCACACCTTGCTCTGAGCTTCTCTTTGTTTGTCCTCCATTTGCTTTTGTGCTACAGGCAGTGCTTTCCATCCAGTGCTGAGACGGGGAGCGTTTGAGCTGGGGTGGGGATGCTCCAAACCTAAACACGCATGTCAGCAGGAAAATGGCTTGGCATCATTTCAGTGGATGGAAAGCATGGAGCTGGCTCCCATGTCCTGTAAAGTTGGTGGGATTTTCCACACCCTGCTGGCTTGGGGATGAAGCTGCTCATGGGCCAAGAGGATTGTAGAGGTGAGGAAAACGCAGCTGCCTTGCAGACTGTTCCCTGGCTGAGGACTGCCAAAGAAGGGTCCTCTTCCTGTTTTGGTAGACAAAGGAAGGGTAACTGAAGTCATCTACCTGGACTTGTGCAAGGCCTTTGACATGCTCTCGCACCACATCCTTATCACTAAGTTGGCAAGAGATGGATTTGAAGGCTGGACCACTCAGTGGATAAAGAGTGGGATGGCCACAGCCAGAGTGTTGCGGCCAATGTCTCTACGTCCAGGTGGAGGTCACGAGTGGAGCCCCCCAGGGGTCTGTCTTGGGACCAGTGCTCTTCAATGTTTTTACCTCTGCAAAACAGCCCAGCAGTGTGAATCCCATACCCAGATAACACTCATACCATGTGAATACCTACATACACAGTCTTCCTTCATCCCAAGGCAGCGCTAACAAACCTTTGGAGTTTCAAACAAACAAAAAACCCACCCAAGTAGTTAGTTTATGTGATGCAGAGGGTGTTTGAGCGAGCACATCTTTTAATTTTTGCTTCCAAAAGTGGTGAGTTTTGTGGGTTTTACTTTCTGGGCTTATTTCCTACAGGCAGTGCCTGCACAATTTGGGTTTCCCAGCAAGGAGCCCTCCACTGGCCAGCCATGCCACTAATGAAACCAGGGGAAATGATGTTTTTCCTAACAGCTCGAGACACCTCCAGTCCTGCCAAGCAGAAAGTTCTCCTCCCACCGGCAGCCCGAGTGAGGAGCTGTTTGTTGTCTCCCTGGGAATAATGAGGAGTGGAGTGGGAAGAAACTTAAAACACATGCGGTGAGGACACAGTGCAGGGAAGATCCAAACCTGCAAACCATCCCCTTTCCACTCATTACACACATTTGTTTTCCTGGCGGTGTTTCCTATGTAAATTGTGTATCTGCTTTTATTGTGGATCGTCAAATTGCTCTGAAATGATGTTTTTATGGGGTTTGTTCCCCAGTTCAGGTTGCTCAGGGGGCAAATCATTCCTGGAGCTGAGTTCCTTACCGCTCCATCCCTTCTGACATGCTCCTATGTGACCCTATATCCACCAGAACTAGTGACAACACTGCACTTCTCTGTTTTAACAGGCAGCAGTTTTTCACTTGCCTCCCCAGCCTTTCCATCGTCCCATTGCTGCACATTTAAAGAAAGACCCAAGAAGTGAGGGGGACGCTTTGACATCAGCTCACAGCAGAGGTTAGCTCTCTGCATCTGTTTGCAATGTGCACTCCGAGCTTGCACACTCCCTGCCATGTGTTTGGGATTAACAGAGGAGAAAGAAAACATCTCCCTGCTCCAAGGCAGCACCAGGATCTGCCAGAGCTCGATACCTCACTGACCCCAGGGCATTTCACCACCCTCCATCAGCACTGCATGCCCTCTGCTCCAGCCTAAAAATTCAGGTATCACTGAGGAATGGCTGTGGGCAATGGGCCAGACCCTGCCCAGCAGGGTAGGGCAGAGATCTTGCAGCACTTAGTGCTGATCCTGAGCAATTTGTCCTGAAAAAACTTAGTTAACTCTTTATCAGATGGGACTCCACTTGGGGGAAAAATAAAACAAAACATATAAGAAATAAAAACACACCCACAATAAATGCAGAAATGTTTCTATCCTGCTTTCACGCAGATGGTTTTTGGAAGGCTGGGTCTGCTGCAGCCTCAGAAAGCATCCAGCAGCGAGACCACCCGTGAGCCTCGTGGCTGCAGTGCCGCTGGGAAGCATGGACATCATTAGAGGGGGTGGGTGTAATGACTCTCACTGGACAGATATTCGCCATCTGAAGGCTTCTGCTTGTTTTCCAATCAGTTTAACAAGAAGGGGGCTGTTCAAAGAAGGACATAAAGGTCCAGTTGCTTTGCTCAGCAACCTATAGCAAGACCACCAAGACAAAGGTGCGAGGCACAGCAGCTCTTGTGGTGTAGAGCCAACAGCTTCCCCATTCCCTTCCCTTCCCCATTTCCTTGGCTCTCCATCAGCACAGGGAGAAGAAAAAGGAGGAGGGGGGAAAAAATGAAAGGGGGAGAAAAAAAGTTCATTTGGAGAGGTGGGAGCAGTGGAAAGGCTTGGGGTCACTCTCAACTTGTTACGCCGTTCGAAGTTGCTCATGCTGAGAGTTTCATCCTTTGGCATTTTCAC
Organism: Pavo muticus; assembly: GCA_016647715.1. Classification (NCBI taxonomy): domain Eukaryota; kingdom Metazoa; phylum Chordata; class Aves; order Galliformes; family Phasianidae; genus Pavo; species Pavo muticus. The sequence continues at coordinate 1,119,089 of JACDJE010000216.1, forward strand.
CCTTTTCTAGGAAAACCATTGCAAAGTCCCAGTGTAACTGTAGGGCAGAGGAGAGGCAATTGATGATGTTTTTTGATGGAGTAAGCAAATACTTATCTGGATGAAAGGAAATGAGTGGTGAGTTCCCACCCGAGTACCGCCTCACTTCTGAGCACTGGCGCTGCATGCCTCCCTTCCTCCCTTTCATTGCCTGTAGAGGAGGAGGGGAGATCTGCCCCTTGCCTGGCTCCCAAGGCTGTTCTTCCCCTGGTCTGAATGCAGGCTGGTGGACTTTCGGCCATCCTTTCTCATTGGGCAGCCGCCAGTAAGCTTGGGATGGCGAATAAATCACATCACACAACAGTGACAATAACTGGAAAAATAGGAATCGTTAAAAAAATAATAATAATAAAAAAAGAAAGTGTTGTTAAGAATTCCCAGCCTCCAAAAGCAATGTCTGCAGCGTGCTCAGGAAGGGCCTGAGCAAACAGCCAAGCTGGCTGTGAAGTTGGGAAAAAAAAAACCAGATGAGAAAACATCTTTAACACACTTTAATGCCTTATTTTCCTTTTGTTGGCATAGCTTGGAAGTTTCCCCTGTCGATAGCAAGCATCACCCTGCGGTCTCTCATGCCTGGGGAATGACCACGGAGGAATGCTGCTTGATAGGAGCAGTGTTTCCAAAAGTTTGTGTTGTGTTTCAAAATAGCAGCAGGTGAAGCTTGGCTTACAAAACGCTGAGTGCCCGTGTGTTAGCTTTCATCTCAAACTGCCCCAGCACTGGGGAGAAATGCTTCCACTGAGGGTGGTTCTTTTCTGAAGCTTTTGCACCTTTTTTGTCCCTCTTGAAATCTGAAAAGTTCAGCACAATCCCAGTAACATCTTCAAAGCTGAGGTTTCCCTTGCTGAACTGAACCTTCTTTCAGAGCTCTCAAATAACTCTTATCCACTGCAGACTTTAGCACTTCTGTCACTCCGAGGACGGACTGGGCAGTCACCCAGCCCAGCATGTCCCACAGCCTCTCACCCATTCCTCCAGCTGCTCGTTCCTCTTCACCTTCAAGGTGCGCAACCAAGCCCTGGAGCCTTGGAGATCCTTTCCACTTGCTGAATTTGCAATGGATTGGGAGGAAAACCACCATCCATCAGCCCTTCCTTTTTTCCTTCCATCCCAGAGATGAGGCAACACTGCCTATTTTTTTAGTTGCTCAAGTCGCTGCCTGCAGGAAGGCTGCATTGGCACAGTGAGAGGCAATTGCAGCATTTGGGGGGATAGGCAAGGACTTGTTGCTCTTGGTGTTTACTGATCAGAAGGATTCTTTCTCACGGGTAACTCATCCTTGTTAGGTGAGGATGTCAGGACATAGACAGCGGCATCCAAAGTGAAGATTCTGGGGCCCCCCACTGACTTTGGGAGGCCCTCACTTACATCCAGGACACCCACATGCGTGCATGAGTGAAGGTGCCTCCAAATTTCTGTGGTTTCCTTACTGGAGCAAAGCCATGGGAGTGGTGGGGTTTGTATTAAACATGAATTTCCTCCTCTTATGGAATGTTTATTCCCAGTGCACAATTTTCTGCCTGCTTTCATTCATCCTCCTGCAAGAGTTTGTATATCTGTGGTCTTCCCCTAAATTTCCTGCCTAAGGTTTGCAGCCTGGGACCTCCAAGCAGGAAACACAGAAATGAGGAAAAAATCAAAGGTGGCCCAAAATGGCTTAAATTGAACACAACGTGGCTGTGCAGCAGCATCCCACGTCCCACAGCTGCTGGCCTCACACACGTGCAAGATGGTCCCGAGGAACAGGAGGGGACTGAGTGGCAGGTACTGGAAGGAAAAGGAGGTGGAAATCCTCTGAGGGGCTGCATCTGCTGAATCTCACTCAGTTAATGCATTACAACACTCAACTACATGCAACTCAGCTCAACCCGATGCTTGCAAAGGGAAAGGGGATTGCATTTATTACAAAGCCAGAATGATCTCCTTTGCACAGCTCTCACACGGAGGATGTGTCAGGAGCCAGCTGATGCATGCTGCTGGAGCTTCATTTCTGGTGTCATCAAAGCCAACGTAAACAAGCAGGTTATCTTCAGCTAACATTATTCAGTATAAGGCTCGTATCGTAATCATGTATAAACAGAAAGTCAAGGCGAAGGCAGAGATAAGCACCATCCGTGCTAGGTGGCTGCTTCTTTGGATGGTCTGTTTGCACCGAGTTGAGTTTGGGGTCAGACTGGAGGAAGCAGAGCTCACGAGCCTGGATGCTGAGGTTTTGATGTGAAGTATTGCATTTAAAATAAAGCAATTAAGAGGGAGCTTTAACAAAAAAACCGTCAGCTTGTTGTGACTCAGGAGCCCCTTGACCAAGGAGGTGATGCCAAGCAAGCCTTCTCTTCACATATGGAGATGATGGATCTCAGCCTCAAGCCAGCAGGGAAGGCTTTGCTCCACACCGTGTCTTCTTTAAGAATGACAAAAAGCATAAGCATGATGGCTTTGAGGGATGATTTTGGCAGAAATTGACAGTGACCAGGCCCATTGGCATGCAAATATTCATGGAACATGAGTGAGAGTGGTGGTCAGTGGAGATCAGTGACGAGTGATGTCCCTCAGGGTTAGTACTGCTCTTCAACATCTTCATCGAAGTCATCAGTAGTGGGATCGAGTGCACCCTCAGTAGCCTGTGGATGACACCAAGCTGTGTGGTACTGTCGACAAGCCCAAGGGACAGGATGCCATCAGCGAGACCTAAATAGGCTGAGCAGTGGGCCCAGGAGAACATCTTCAGGTTCAACAAAGCCAAGTGCAAGGTCTGCCCCTGGGTCGCAGCAACCCCCACTATCAGTACAAGCTGGGGATGTAAGGATGGAGCACAGCCCTGCCAAAAAGGACCTGGGTGTAGATGGATGACAGCTGGACATGAGCCAGCGCTGTGCCCTCACAGCCCAGAGAGCCAACCACATCCTGGGCTGCATCAAAAGAAGTGTGGCCAGCAGGGTGAGGGAGGGGATCTGCCCTTCTGCTCTGTGCTGTGAGACCTCACCTGGAGCACTGCGTCCAGATGGGGGTGCTCAGTACGGGAGAGACATGGAGCTGTTGGAGCACATCCAGAGGAGGGCCACAGAAATGAGCCCAGGGATGGAACACCTCCCTGCGAGGACAGGCTGAGAGAAGGGAAGGCTCCATGAGAACTGAGAGTGGTCTTCAGTATCTGAAGAGGCTGTAAGAAGGAAGGGGACAGACTCTTTAGCAGGGTCTGTTGTGATAGGACAAGGGGAAATGGTTTCTAACTAAAAGAGGGGAGATTTAGATTGGACATAAGGGAAGAAGCTTTTTACACTAAGGGTAGTGAGGCACTGGAACGGTTGCCCAGAGAGGTGGTGCATATCCCATAAGTGCACACATGAGGTCGGATGGGGATCTTGCTCAGCACCTCCCTGTCGGAACAATAGTATATCTTTGTCTGAAATGTGTCTCCACCTCTATCTGAAGAACTCCAGAGAACTAGAGGAAGCAGCTTAATGTCCGAGAAAAAGGAAACCAAGATCTCAAACAAAGGGAAAAGTTTATTAAGGCGTTACCAAAGGCAGTCTGTCCTGGAAATGATGGTCAGCATTGTTTAGCTTGATGGGAAGGCGTGCCGCACATTAGGAACCACGTGTGCAGGCAGTGCTCGGGTTTGCAGGGCATTTTCATTGCTCTGGCACCATTTCTTCAGGCTTTGTCCCTGAGAAACGTGCTTGGAAGGGGAGCATCGCGGTCCCCGGAGGGAGGTGGCACAGGAAAAGCTGAACACACCCTCCTCGTACGCGGTGACTCATGTGAAGACGGGGTCCTAACCAAAGGTCACAGGGGCAGAAGTGTCCCCTTCCTGGGGCTGCTGTGCTCCAGAGCCCAACTCCCCGTTCTCCTCCCAGCTCCTCAGCCTCACCTCTGTGGCACCAGCAAGAGAGTGGCAAAGCAATCAGCAGTCAGCTCCATCTCTGCTGCCATGGTTAAATCACTGCTCGTCGTGCTGTGAGCCGACAGCTTCTGCAGATTGAATCCTTTAACTCATCTTTATACAATGGGGCAGCATGGTAGACCTTGGAGGGCTTTTTGGGAAGTGGGGCTCCTGCAGCCCCTCAGCATTACGCTGCCTTTTCCCAGCCATGGGGTACACCCCAACTTTCCCAGTGCTCAGCAGAGGGGCCACGCAGGAAGGCGAAGCGCTCCGCACCACAGAGCGCTATTTCCTGCAGGGAGGCACCCCGCAATACAGGAAAGCATCAGCAGTTTTCTACCGCTATCGTGCACTCAGGGCAGCCCTGCTGCTGTATCCACTGTGTGCCCCCTTATGGCACCACGTAGCAAAATATCACATTAAATAGCAAACAGCAATGCCCCCTCTCTGGAAAGCCAGCGGGGCTCAGAGGGAAGGATACTGATGCAGAGAAGCAGGCATGCTACTCCCCAGAGCTGTAGGAAAAATGCCTGGCACTGCTGCTCCAAAACCTCACTGCTGAGCACTGACCCATGTCAAAGAAAATTCAAAATCCAGAGATTTTTCCAGCATTATCTCCCATCAATCTATTCACATAGCTGTGCACATATCCCATACAGCCCATCTCTGCCACACGGGAGCTTTGTCTGTGTTGTGTGAGCTGGGTTTGTCCCGATCCAGCAGTTTGGGACTGTGCTGTTCTGAAAATCTGGTTCCAAAAACTCACTCGGTTCATTTGATAAGGACCCTTAGAGCTGTTGTGGCTCTCAGTTCAATATGAGGTTGATAATTACATGTTTTCTGGTTATCTTTGGGGAAATACAGACTGTCTGCGATGCGTCATCACAATATGTGGATGCTGGAAATGCCAGTCCTCAGGGCACGGGTACAGGGAAAGGAAATCTCAAGCAGGAGCTGCAGCTCAGCAGCCAGGCTTTTCTTCTTTTATTTCTATGTCCTTTGCACAGCTTAGTTTTGGCCTGTATTTTAGTGATTTACCAACGGCTGACAAATCCATGTGTGCTGGAGCTGTGGCTGCTGTGGGATTGCATTAGGACCATTCACACACGAAATCTTTGCCATTTCACTGCGGTGCCTCCTGTTCAATAACACCTAATCCCAGTGAATTCTCACTCTATGGCCCGATCCTAACAGGACTGGGCTCGCTGCCCCTGCACAGCCACTGTGCTTCAGCCGAGGGCGGCAGTGGGAGTGTCAGATAAGCATCTGGATCCTGCCATTGTTATCCCAAAAGGAGCAGCAGGAGAAGAGAGGTGGGGAGCGAGCGGTGGACCTCAGCAGCCAGGGCGCTGAGCTGGCCACTTTCTTCCTCTCACTGGGAGGAGCAAAATTCCACAGCCCTAAATCATTCAGTCCGCACAGGATCGAATAATGACACCAGAAGCCATTCAGGTGCGAAGGAGATGCTCGCAGCTGCATCCCCCACCCGTCCTTCTGGCCACCTGCATGCCCAAGCCCCAGCCAAGCCCAGATGGAAGCAAGTACAGCCTTCCCACTGACCTCATTCCCCACACATCCCCTCCCCCTGTTTTCACAGGAAGGAAAGGAGTGGAGAATTAAGGATGGGATGCACAGAAGGATTTAGGGAAAAATGCATGCCCTCAGCTGCCTCACGACGTGCTGAGCCTGGGCCCAAAGGCTTGGCTGCGGCTATGGGATGCCTGGGGATCAGCTCCCCCCAGTGACAGCCTCACAGCCTTTTTTCCACTTAAGATTACCCTTTGCACCGAGGCTCCGAGTTCCCCTTTGCCCATCCTGATAAAGCTGATTCATCTCTGTTGAACACCTCCCGGGTGGTTTGGTGTCATTTTCAGAAAATTACCATGAGATGCTGGAAATACTCACTGAGAGAAGCTGTTTCCAAAAAGAAAAAGAAAATTTCAAGCAAGACCCCAGATCACAACAAGGCCATAGAAAAGCTCCACACAGGCACAGGGCCATGGTATTTCTTGGCATCTCCCGGCACATCCATGGAGCACCTCTAATCATCAGCTCCACTCCTGTACAGCATCCTAGGGGGGAAGGAGCAGCAGAGATCAGATGGTTCTGCTTCACCAGGAGGTACCTGCAAGGTGAGGAACCCAAGAATGAGACTGCAGCAGGCGAAGCCCGCGGTCCCGTGAGAACATTCCCTGGGATGCAGTGGGAGCTGCTGACGTCTTGCCATAAAATGTGTGTTGTGGTCCTCGCTCCATTGCCATGGCAACGAAGTGCAGAGCTCTGCTCTGACATCAGCAGCGAGGTCATCGGCATCTCGCCTCCTCCCTTTGGTGCTGCTGCTTTCAGCAGGGCTAAAAGCTGTCCCGTGAGAAGGGGCTCGGGGACAATGACATGTGGTGGACGAGAGGGCAGCATGGGGCTGACCCTGGGATGTCTGAGCTGTGACAGCAATCCAGTGCTGGCATTCATCCTCTCTTTGCCTGAGGGTTGTCCCTGTGTGCCCCCAGCCCCACAGTCTACAGGGGACAGGAGGCACCTGCTGCGCCCCAGCTGCTCCCGTGGATGCCTGGTGTCCTTTCACCAACACAAGCCCCTGCTTCCAAAGCTCATGCGAGAAAAAATGAAGCTATTTTTGGCCATGTGTGAAAACGGCTTTAAACTGGCAAACCAGATGGAAAAAATCATGAAATTAGACCATGTTCCAAGACTCCTTAAAGGCCATGGTGATGGCAAACACATCTCCGGGGAGTTCATCAGCCCCGGCGCTGGGTGGAGAAGCTGGCTCAGGTCCTGCCGGCTGTGCGCAGCGCTGCCCTGGCGAGCACCGGGAACAGCTCACAAGCAACTTCAAGGAAATGTCATGAGCTGGATGATATTTTATCACTGAGACAGAGGAAGCAAAACGAGAAATCATGAGAAGGCAGAGCCAGAAATCACCCGTCTATGGTGATGTACATCAGGCAAGGTTGGGATCTGCTGGCGCCGGCTGTGGTATGGGGCAGCATGTCCCCATCTGTGCCACCAGCCCAGAAATGAAAGGAGCCAATATGACTTCCCCAAGGTTACAAAGCCTTAAACAAAGCAGGGACAACACCTGCTGTGCTCCAGCACAGCTCCCCTTCTCTCAAGGGTCCCTTCTCCCTGTGGGTCCTGGCAGCTCGTGCTGCCGCAGCGACATTTTGCTGCAAGCAAGCAGGTGCTGTGGCCAAAGAGCAATTATTGCCCACATCCCCAGGAATGAAAGGCATTCTTTACTGCCATCTGCAGACACAGCATTTGCACAAATTAAAATCTGTGACAGTGGGGATGCCTGAGATTTCCCAGTGCCACTGATTCTCCTCCATATCGGCAGCGCCATAGGCAAACCTTTTGGGAATGTTTCAGCAAAATTCCTTGACCTCTTTCCCAAAACGAGCTGAGGAAAATGATACGATGGGAAGCACAAAGCCTGGCTGGGAAAACCCAGCAGGGACATGGGCACACACAGCCAGCATGAGTGGTCAGTGCGCCCTTCCTGTCCCAGCCCTCTGAAAGCAATAACACTGCATACAAAGCCTGCCACTCCGCCCTCAAATATATTTCTCTAAAACCACAGCAGGTAGAAAGCAAATAGAGCCCAAGGATGATGCCGAGGGCTGAGGTGCTTGCATGCAGTTCCTGAGCCAAAGCCAAAGGGTGCAAAGATAGGTTCTGCATCATGTTATCAACTTTGGCAACGTGATCTTTTTCTACTGAGCAGCAATAGAGAAATGAAGTAATTTTGGTGCTAAGTTGCAATGCACATTCTGAGAAAAGAAAAAAAAATACCCACAAAAGAAAACCAAAGCAGAAGCCTCAGCTGGATATCAGCCAGCACTGCAGCGTTCAGCCCCAGCAGCGCTGGGATTTAGCTGTGCTTTCCTTGCAGCAGCAGAACAGGCAGGCGTTCCCCAGCAGCAGGGTCACGGTGCATTTAAGGCAGCCCGGGGACTCACACACAGATGGACACTGAAGATGCATTGAAAGGTCCACTGCAGGGAAATTCAAGCCAAACTTGCCTCCCTGTGCTTTTTGTCCCCTGTGCATGGCAGCATCACTTGCACGCTCGTGTGATGCGGGCTCTTGTTACCCAGCCAGCGTGATCTGAGTTGAGTTCACTTTGCGGTGCACAGCTCTGCGGGGTCAAGAAAGGAATATGCACACTTATTATGTAGGATAATAAAATACAACTGAAAAAGCCCTCCAGCAGATGATGCTCTGGGATTCTAATTAAAGTGAAGTAAAACTCTGTAAACTCAAATGCCCTCGAGGGAACATTTAACTTTCTCCACTCTGGCACTTCTATAGCTCTTGAATTTGCATGTTCCTGCAGTTCTGCAATCCTTCAAGATCCTTAAGTGAAAGCAGATGCTTTTAACAATGCGCTCATGGCCAGAGCAGAAGTCACCACTGCTTTGTCCAAAGGTGTGAGAAGTAGGGAAACTTTTTTCTCCCCCTTATAATGGTAGTTCAGGAAACATATTCTTAAATATATATATATATATATATATACATATTTGCCTGGAAACACATCTACCTATTTCATTTGCACATTTGTAGAGCAGGTGGTCCTGCTTGGTGCTGCCAGCAAGGAAAACTGGCTGTGAGATAGTGTTGGAAATGGGCACAGAGCTGGCAAACAGCCGTGACCTTGGGGTAAAGCTGTTCAGCCCTTGACTTCTTCCTTTGTCTGGAGCTAATGGAACCAAAGGTGCCCAGGAAGCAAGGCGAGGCCAGGTCTGCTGGGCACCAGCCCCATGGCACCGCCAGACCGATGAGCAGAACGAGTTCCTGTTCTTTTCCATTGCTGCCCTTCACTGTGACTCTCTAAGGTAAATAATTCAGTATTTCCCACTCGCATATGGAGCATTCGGGACTGGGAGAGGGCAAGGGCGGCTTGGTGGAAAGAAAAGCTCCTTGGTAGGATTCCAAAAATAACCAGTTTGCTAGCAGGACAAAACTTCTGTCCTTCATTTAATGACTGAGCTGGGAACAAACACTGGTAGATAAAAAGGGATTAACTGTGTTTTTAATGAGCTCAACATTCCACTTGCAGAGAGCAATGCTTGCTGTGGACCACGTGGAGATGAAAGCGTCCCGTGTTCCTCCAGCAACATCCTGCAGGATGCAGTTCAAGGGAACTAGGGGAGGTGGAATAAAAGGGAAAGGCAGAGAAGAAAACTGCATTGGGCTGGTTCTGTGCCCACCAAAGCCGAGTTAGGGAGGTATTTAGGAGGCAGGCTCCATCCCTGCCTGCTGCTGGCAAACATGAGGTGCATCACCAGCTGCCACTGCAGGAAGCAGCAATTTGCTGCCAAGTGTTCCTGTGCCCTTCTCCATGCTGCTGCTGTAATTTGCTTCCAAACCATCTCTCTGCAGCGAGAAGCAAGATGAGAACCCATTTATCCAGAGCTTTACAACTGGGAAGAGCCTTCTCTGAGCCTGACAGAAAATGCTGCTGACCTCCGGTTGCCACTGCAAGATGATGGCTGATTTATCTGATCCAGCTGCATCTCACATCACCAGAAATTGGGTTTTTGGGACTGCACTGTAACGGTGTGTAGGCAGCTGAAGCCCTACCTGGTGCAGCTTTCCCAAAGCAGCAAATGTAGAGGTGATATTGGGGTAAAAATGATCCCCTGAGCATGGGCTGCAGGTGGCTGCTGTCACCTACTGCCACCAATGTATGGGCAGTGTACAGCCTGCCCTGTCCAAGCAGCTTTCTCCCATCGCCGTGCCTTCCCAATATTCTCTCTCCCTTCCCCTTCTGCAGTGTTTTTGCCTGTTTATCTGTATTTCAAATCACGTGGATCAGGTTTCTTGGATGAAATCCCAGAGCTCTGCATGTGGCTCCTTGTGCTGACATTAACCCAGATCTCTGGCCAAAGGAACAAGCCTGCTGCAAGAAGTCTGCCGCGGGATCCCAGCAGCTATAAGCAGGGACTGTCCTCCTGCGTTGCACCCACATGGAAATTCATGCCAACATGCTTTGACCATTGGCTCAAACCATTGTTTCTCGGGACGATTTGTTGCCCCACAACTACACCTAGCAATACAAGGCAGCATCCATGCTGAAAAGCCACGGGCACGCTGTGCGTGAAGCCACTTGACGATAGAATCAGGAATGCATCCAAAGGAACGGGTTCAGGAAGGCTCCCCATGACACGCGCTGTGCAGCTGGGAATGCAACCTTCCCAAACACACAGACAATGACTAATCCTCCAAAAATATTTTGCCAGGTGTTTATTTCTCCAGGCAGCTGCATTTGGTGTTTACTCATTGTGCAAAACCACCACGCCCAATCTGGTGATTGAAAGGGCATTTCTCAGCCCAAGTAGGGAGCAAGCGATCGCTGCTGGAGGTATGGGAACACCCAAGGCAAAAAGTTCAGCTCCTTGAATATCAGTTTTGGTCCTCCAGAGAAACCAGATGCAAACCTAAATTCTCTGCTATTGCCAAAGAATTTGGATTGATAGACCTTTCCCAGGCTGAGACCGCCCTTCTGGGCCTGCTTTCCCACCTGAATTAAGGTCAGTAGCACAGCTTCTGGGGATCCACATTGGTGCAGAGCAGGAACTGATGCCAGAGCCAACCTGCAGGCCTCAGGTGAGTTTGGAGTCAAGCACGGCAACATAAAGGGATCAACTGAAAATTCAGCCATCGCTGCAAAAGAGCCCTTGCCCATCCCATTTGGACACCAAGCAGGTTTCCCTCTGTCCTACCAGCTCTGACTCAGCAGGAGCCTCTCATGGGGCCCTGTTGTTTGTTTTTTTGTGTTTCTTTCTCGAAAACTCCCATCAATCGACTGTTAGGATCAGGTGAAGTTTGCCTGGCATCACCTTTGTCAAGTCAGCAGCTATGTTAACAATGCCTTGGTGAAAGTAAAGGATAACATTAGCACCGTGAGGCTGGGACTGTAAATCTGGCAAGAAATTGCAATTGTCTTGGCGTTAAGAATAACTTTGATTTTCTGCTTTATTTCTTTTGGCTTGGAGCAAGTTGCTAATATTAATTTACTCTAAAATCCATTTGGCCCTATGCGGGAGAGGAAAGGAAAAAAATAAACTGTTTTTCCCCCTTTGCTGATTACATTTTTTATTAATATTTAAGCTCCTGTAACTAAACAGGAGGCGGTTTGTTTCCAATAGGGGAAAGCACCAGCATCCTGCAGCTATCAGCAGTGTCTGCTGGCCAGAGACTAAACATCATCCACCTGCTTTGTAGTCTCTTGACAGACCTCTTTCACCGAGCCCCAGACTCAGCAAACTATTTAAATATAGGCTTGACTGGAAACAGGAAGAGTTATGGAGTTAAAAAAAGGTTCGCATACAGAAGGAAAACTTGGCTGAGGTCTCCAGAGCTGCATCAGACCTTCAGTGCTTCCTAGAGCAGGATAGGAAATCATAGGCTCGCAAAGGCAATTGCTGGGGGAGATGCCTGTAGTTTATTAAGGGTTAAAATATCTTGCTTCTCTCAAAGTTACGGGGCGAAGCAGAAGGTTACAATGTGCCAAGATCTTAAATATGTGTAATAAACAAGAGCACATAAGGGATGAGCTGCGTGAGGGATTTATTTGGTAACATAGCAAACCATTTGCTGAGGCACCTCTTACATCTTGTTTCCCATCCACCTAGCACACCACTTGTCAAGAGCGTGGTGTCAGGATTGCAGTGAATTAACCCAAAAGCAGCCCCTCCGGAGCCGTGGGAATATATCGTGTCGCAGGGGCCTGAACGCAGGGGTGAGCTGCGAAGTAAAAGTAGATGGAAAAAGCACTGCTTCCCATAACTCACAGATCCACCGATTTCCAAAGCCAGGAGGAGCTGTCAGTCCATCTCACCTGCTGTCCTGTTTATCACTGACCGTGCTGTGTCACCCCGAGTGCGGTTCCTTGTGGCTATCTGCAGCCTCTCTGCTGGCGGGGCATTAACAATCAGCCAGAGGTAAAGAAGCCACTGCTTCCTCTTGGATCACTCCAGCACACAGCCTGTCCCCAGCAAGCCCCTGCCTCGCTGAGCAGTGCATTTTGTTTCCCTTTAGTATTGTAATACCTCACTTTCAAGGGGAAAAAAAAAATCAGACAAAGAATTTTTGTCAATCCATATGCTTATCAAACGACACCAAGACCTCGGAATCTTCTTCCAGAACATACTTAACTCCAGCTTCTTGTGTCTTAAAGCAAAAGCAGTGTAAGAGGGAGTATATACGGCATCTTTGATTCGCAGCAAAATCACATGTCAGAATGTATTATGGAGAACTGCATTCGAGGTTAACCAGTACGTACCACTGACACAGAGACCAAAAGTCTGCTGTTTGTTTCTCATTAGGACTTTGTCTGGAATTTGCGTTTGTAGACTATGCTGAAAGCTCTGTCTCCATTTTGGGGACAGCACTAAGGTTTGCTGAGTGGTGGCTTGGCTCCTGTTCAGAAGAGCTTCAGCTTCATCAGCTCCAAACTTGGGAAAAATGCATTTTGAAGCCCTCTCCCCCTCAAAGGCTCTGGCAGACACGTGCTTGGATTCCTCTCAATGTCACAGTCATCTGAACAGCATGGGATGAACTCGTCCCCCAAGGAAACTGTTCTAATCGGACTTTTTTTGCCCTTTCCAGTATAATCTGACTCCTGGCTCCTTAACCACTTAACTCCTCTTTTTCTTCTCTCTCTGGCAAAGAGGCAGCCCAGCACTGATCCTGCTGACAGCTCGTCCCTTAAGGACACCCTTCATGGACCTGTTCCATCCCCGCTCCCTGCTTGCAAAGGGGCTGGTGTTGAGTCCCAGCAAGCCGCAGGATTAACTTCAGATGGCCTGGGCATTGCAGTCCTTTGGTCTTGCATCCCAGGAGGCTGGGATTGTATCATTGAGAGACCAGTTGTGCATTTCAGAATGCTGTGAATGACAAGCTGAGCTGCAGGGCTCTTCCCGAAGTCTGCAGCATCCTCTGGCGGAGCCGCAAGGAAAGGATTGCTGCCCAGAGGAAAGGTGCAGTGAGGTTATGTCTTGCATTGCCAGGGCAGGGTTTGGGGCTTCTCAAAACATGCCCCAGCATAAGCCATCTGCAAGCACAGCTTTTAGAACTGGTCTTCTTTGGAAGAGCTGTAAGAACAGGTGTTTTCTGGGAGGCTTCACACAAGCCCCAGATTTCAGGAATCACTTTGCATGACCACTCCAGAAGTTCTCCCTGCTTCAGGAGCCTGTTTCCCTTTGTGAGCTTACTCTTGGGTACAGGAGCTTTGCTGTGGGCTTCAGAGAGGAAGGAACAGGTCAGCAATTAGCATGGGATTTGGAGCACTGCATTTCCATTCCTCACTTTTCTTATCAAAGACCTTGGTGCCCAAAAGCAGGACTGGCATTCACAGAAGAGTGACCTGGATGGCAGAAAAACTTGGGTCAGATCTGGTTCCCAACGTTTCCTTTTTTCCTGGTCTTATTCACCATGATCAAAGCTCAAGGCGTTCACTCCCAGGCAAAGGAAATATAGATAAAATCTGGCTTCCCAGGCTGCAGCTCTCTTCTGGACTTTGCAGTATTCTGGCTGAGAGGACGAACTGAGTTGTTGTGTCCTGCTGTATTGCAGCAGCCCTAAGTTGAGATCAGTCATCCCATGCACAGGGCACTCAGGTTCAGCATCTTCCTCAGCCTGAGAGGATTCAGACACCTCCCTCCCAACTCTGAGCTGGTTTCATCCCTCCTGTTGAAACGCTCAGAAAAGAGTCCCTGATTTAGAGAGAGCAAATAAGCCACTTGCTCTCTCTTTCCCTCCAGAAATTAGGATACTTCTTAGAGATGAGGGAGACAGGGCTTGAAATTCTGCCCCAAGAAGCCATGGAGTAACTCATGAACAACACTCAACGTGCATTAGAGCACCCAGGACACGTGGAGAGCCAAGTTCCTCTTCTCTGACCTCAGAAATACACTACTGGCAGCAGGAAATCCAGCCTGCCCTGCTCCCTGAAGGCCCTCAGCATGTAAAAGCAATGTTCAGAGAATTCCTCAAAAGGGGACCCACAAGGATTGACATGCAGCATGACCCCGTACAACAGCGCTGCCAACTTTTTGCAGCAATTCACTCAAGTCTTGAGAAAGCAAGACTAAATTGGACAGGAGTCTGGCACTTCATCTTCCCTCCCAACTCCTCTGGGTGAGAACTGTTGAGCAGACCAGGTTTCAGATAAAGTAAAAGCAAACACCATTCCCCTGTGCTAAGATATAGGAATATTATCCTGACATTTTAGCATGGATCACTCATATTGCTGCTCATTCTTTCTGCTCCTAGAGCTGTGTCTTGACAATAGAAACATTCTCCGAATACAAACAAAATAATCAGTGATGAAAACCAAATTCATGGTGGAAGCGCACACTCCTCAGTGAGAAATCCATCAGGCAAGATTTGCCTCTTGGCCTATACAAGCCTAAGTCAGTTGAATTTCCACCAGTTATTTTTATTCTAAATATTTTTATTCTTTCTTTCCGACAGTAGTCTTGTTGCCACATAACTGTGTGAATGTTTTCTAATATTTGGCCAGTAGCCTGATAATTACAGGATCCAGGTTCAAATTTGTGTAATAGAAGCACAGAAAAGAAAGGTAAACAGCATGATAAGTCCCAGTGATGCTGGCCTCATAGCGAGATCGTAAATTTGTTTTACTTCCAGGAATTACAATCATCATCCAACATTCTTGCAAGTTAAAGATTAAAACTTCCACTTCAGCTAACATAATAGTTTCCACGAGGAATTTATCTGTGATTTGTACTGGAAACAAGACCTGTGTGTTTTAAGTAGTTGGCAGCCCACAGAGTGAACTTGTCACATCCATCAGCTGTTTAAAATCAATTCACATGATAAAGGACAGCTTGTGGAGTGCCTTTCCAGCTGACCACGTTGGGTTACAGATGAGAAGCAGTCTTGTCCTGCAGGAACAATGGCTGCAGGAGATGTAAGCCCCTGACCATACTACTCTGAAGTCCAGGTTTACCCCACAAAAGCTTATGCCCTAAAATTAATGCATGGTCACTATAAATCTAATCACTAAAAGTAAACAACCAGTATCCATACTGGGAAATGTGGAGGGGCTGGATATAGCTGTTGGAGAAAGCTACGCTGTGAGATAAGACATCTATTGATGCTGAGGAACAACGACGTGAGGAGCCATTGGCAACATGAGCAACTTAACTACACCCTATTTGAGATTTCTGAGTAAAAACAGAAATCCTTAGGGCACAGAGCTACTTGACAAAGACACATTAACTTGGCCTCTTCTGCAGTCCATCTAAGGCTGTGTCCTCTATAACTCAGTGAGATGCATAGATGAGGCCTCCAGCCCTGTTGGTGCCCAGACAGTATCAGGCAACCCAGTGTCCTTTGCAAGCCCATGGGCCATTTCAAAAACAGCCACAAAAAACATTCTCTTAGGCACTGGTTTTTAGTTTCAGGTGGTTTCTCTGTTTAATACTTCTGGCACTAATAGATTTCAATGGCAGATGCAAGTATTTGGGACATGTTTTGAGCAAGAACCACGAAACACTTCATTTTGCAGATGGGAAAACAGGTTGGTTTTAAGTCAATCGGATGGTTTTTTTTCAGTGTTTTGAAAGTAGCTGAGCAAAAGCTTCTTATATTCATGCATTTTTTCAACCAACTCTTCCTAGAGAAGATATATATGAATCGTCAGAAAAACAAAGTCCCCACAGAAGCTGTTAATTTTACTGTCATCCAGCCTGGCAATGAAGAGAGACAGTAAAGCCCCAAACACAGGCAAACAAAGTCCTAGCTTCCAGCTTGGATCTGTTTGCAGAACTGGGGCCCTGCAACCCAATCTTCTGGAAGATTTCAGCAAATCTGGCTCACTTTCTCATGGGGAAAAAAAAGCATTTTCACACAACCTGCACAAACGCACCGCCCTGAGATTTGAGATTTTCTTTTTGAGGGTCGGAGAACATCTTACAGCTGCATATTTCCTCACCTCCCCATTGTCTCCCCTTAGCAAGAGAAATCATCTGTATGTCTCTCATGAAGCAGCCCGGCTCCAGACCAACAAAACCCCTCTCTGGCTGCATCTCTGCAGTCTCTGCATCATGGCTGCACTGCTGCAGGCAAGCAGCTCTGGGACATAGGACAGGCCTCGCCTGAGGGCTGCGGGCATGTGGGAGGGCCACCGTGCCTCTCCTCAGTGGGCAGGTGAGCCTGCAGCATGTGTTCTTCACCCAAAAGCCTGGCTTGGTTTTGTTTCTGTTATTCAGCTGCTGGCCGAAGGCTTCTTCGAAGCTTTCCTCTCCCTACCCAGCATCCCTTTCCCTCACAGATCCAAAAATGGGCCTCGAAAGCAAGCAGGAGCGGGCAAACCCCTGCGCCCAAGATGGCCGCCCGCTCCTGACATGCCGATTCCCTCACTCAAGATGGCGGAAAGGCTGAGCGGCTACGGGGACGAAGCCGAGAGTGGCCATGTTGCTTTCGGGCAGGCGGGCAGGACCATTGCGCTGAAGAGCGGGGGAAAGGTGGCTTCTCCCAGAGGCGGTGCGAGAGGAGCGCGGCAGCCGCGATCCACGCGTGGGGCACGGTAGGGTAAGGCCGGCGGCGAGCCCGGCCGGGACCGAGGGGTCGGTGAGAGCACCTGGACATCCACTCCCCGGGGACTGCCGCGAGGGAGGGCCGAGAGCTGCCTGGGCCGCGGGCCGAGCTCGACGCCTCGTGAGGGAGCGTGGCGTTGGCGAGGCCTGGGCGCTGGGGCGAAGCTTGGGGTGTCCCGAGGTGTCCCAGCCCCACGGCCTGGGCGGGTGACCTCGATTTTCTCACAGAAAGAGCGATTTGAATTCATTTCTGGCTGTGACAGGTGTGGTGTGGGTGTTATTCTGCTCTGACAGCTTGCTAGACCCAGTGTGGGAATTTGTGTGAATAAACCTGATTTTCCAGGTGATTAATGCAGGTGAGTAACTCCAGCACTTCTTTATGCCCTCTTAATGTTCTTTTTCACTTATGGTAGTTAATTATCTTCCTGTCATTCACATTTTATCATCACAGTCACTCTCGAAATGCTATCTGACTTGACAGGGGGGAAAAAAAGACAAGAAGTCTACCCACCTTCATCTTACTTGGGAAAGTTTTACCTAAGACATCCAGAAGTAAAACTGTGCTCTCATGCTGTACCAGCACTTCATAGAGGTATTTGGGCAGCTTCTGCAGAGAATACGTGGTCAAAGGAGGTCTCATTTTCTTCTCTCTCTGTCAGGTAAGGGGTTCCTATATGCAAGCAGCTGTCGAGTGCGTAAAGGATCCCTCCCTGGGAAGATAAGTTAGGGAATAAGTTCCTCTTCGCTTCCCTGATGAGAAATATAGAATTTAATTTAAAAGACTCAGGGAGACTCAAGCAACCAAAGATTATGTATACTTTGCAAAAAAACAGAGCATGAAATACATTGAGTGGCATGCTTATCGAAAATTGTGGCTTTAGACCTTTCTTGTATTTTTTTCTCCCCAGACAGAAGGGGGTACTGTTACTGTCTTCACTTAAGATGGGCTGTACCATATCACATCAGTTAAGGCTCTGGCCCATAAAAATCTTCCAGTATAGGTGAACAGTGAAAGTCAAGAAATAATTCTGTTTTAGAAACATTTACTGTTGCTCTTATAGACCATTTAACTAGAGAGATACTGTTGAATGCATCATTGTAGCATTAAAAAGAAGAAGGGCACAGAACAAAACATAAATCTCTTCTTGTGGATTAGAAGCCACTGCTAGGCTTTGGTTTTGTAAACAGCTGGACTTATTCCAGTGGCATTATTAGGTACTGTAATTGAATAGAAATATGCTTTGGCTTTTGCAGTGGTTCTTTTAGGCTAATTTTCTGGAAGTCTTACATCCATCCAATTCTTTGAGTCTCCAGAAGTCAGTGTCTGAGGCTAGCAACTTGCTGCCTGATCTTGGAAGCAGCTCCAAGGTAAAGCAGAGTGATATTGATTAGGGCTGTTAGCTTCTTGCCTTCTCGTTTTTGCTACTGGCTTTGTGAGCCACGAGCAGTTTAGTGTTCTGCCACGCTGCAGGGTTAAGGCTATGTATATAAGGCATAACTCCTGCAGGAAAGAGAAGTGCCAGTTGTTTCCATACCATTGCAATGTTGCATTCTGATTTGGGCTGGCTAACGCAAAAGGGATTGGGGAAGCTTGCTTTAATGATGTGGCTGGGAGCCAAAGTTAGGATTATGAACATCGAGGTGTCTTGTGTTCATATGTGAAGGGACCAGATTAAGCCTTATACTAATAATTCTGTTACCATTATTTTTTCTATTTGATTACTGGCTGTTATTTCAAGCCAACATTAACTCATAATGCATAAAATGCATCCTTCTCTTTGATTAAATAAGGGAATGATTTACCACAATTCTGTCACCCTTGTTCTGATTGCTTTGAGTGGGAATTCCTCATAAATTTTCTCTTGTCGATAAGCTTTAATGGCACATAAAGAGTAGAGAGGAAACAGCTTTCTTAATCCACTGGGGATAAGAAGCTGCTCCCTTACCCCATGAAGGAAAGCTACATACTTTCTACTGACAAGTTTTCAGGAAAAAGATAATAATAAGAAAGCAACTTAGATACTGTTTCCATACCATTGCAATGTTGCATTCTGATCTCCATCTTGTGAAAGTAAAACGTGAGAAAACAAATTATTCAACACTACTTGAGAAAACTCAAGTTTCCTGTCCAAGCAGTAACAAGAAGTAGTCTGGTTTTCTTCTGAAGAAGCAAAAAAGGTGAGAATTGATTTATTTGTGGTGTTTTTTTCATTAGAAAGACATTTCAGTAAACAGTTCCCAGGCTGATTTAATCTAGAACCAGATGAACTGACGAGATCATGTTGGAACAAACCTCACTGCTTGGCTCTGTATCAGATATAAGTGTTAGCTGAGTTCACATGTGAGCGTGTACTGAGAATTTATCTCAGATGGGGATCTTAAAAAGGAGGAGGAGAAAATTAGCACATGCTCTGCTCATTGATTTCCTTAAGCTCTACCGATCACTGAGCTTCTCAACGCTGGGTCAGCTCTGCTCAGACATGAGGAATGATGTTGTGCTGGAAAACACTGAGAAGGACAAGCCAGGGAACAGATTAGGTGATAGCTTTTGTGGGTCTGTGGGCTAAGTATAGGCGTTAGCCTCTGGATCTGCATTTCTTCCTGCAGCTTGCAAGCACTCCCTGTTCCTTCTATAGGGTAAATATTTAGTAGTAGCTGGGCTTTCAGCAGGTTGCAAAAATCATGGTCAACACAAGGTGCAAAACAGTGCTGAATGCATTCACTAAGACTGTCCTTGCTGTTCAGAATTTGTAAGGCAGAGAAAGTGTTAAATAGATGGTTGGAGGAATCCGAATATAAGCAGTCCTTTTCTGATAGGATTCAGTCAATGCTATTTTGCACATCCCTCCATAATTTCCAGTTCCTATAGTCTCTTTCAACACCTGTTTTGTCTTTTTACTCATTCTTTTGGCTACTTCTCCAAAGTGTTTGTCTTTTAATAACCTTTTCTGTTTGTTTGTTTTCTTTGAGTAAACATCTTTGAACTGGCAGACAGGGGAGGCAGGAGGTTCTGCACCAGCTGAGCAGGAAGGCTGAGATCCCAAGCAGTCCCACTGATTTGGGTGGCATTTCTCAACAAGAGCTCGTAGGAGAGAGGACTCAGGATCAAACTCCTAACTGAGTGCAGATATTGAGGTTTTGCATAACTCACACTTAAGACATTTAGTGTCTAGTGGAAATCTCCCTCGTTGCCTAAGAGGCAACACATTCCAGTGACTCTTAGAAAATCAACTGAAACCTGTAAATGCAGTTTGTAAAACGTTATTTGGGATGTCACAAGTTACGAATCATGCCTTACAGATTAGGAGATGATTATCCTCTGTGGTGCTTGCTGCAGTAGCTTGTAATAGGAAGAGTATTCTCAAAGCTGTCTCTTAAGCTTGCTGTTCAAAGCTGTTCTCTCTAGGCTTTCTATTGTATTCAACTTCCTAGTGCTGTATGTTGAAGACACATTTGTCTTCTTAATCAGACAGCTTATATCTGCCAGGAATGTATTTAATGTAATGTCAAACATAATTCAGATGAGGAGTGAAAGCAAGCATGGCAAGCTAACCCTAAGCAGAGCCTTTAAGCAATAGCAAGCTACTTTGTTTATTTTGGCCTAATGTTCCTCCCTTGGTGACAGATCTGTTGCAAATGTGCTAAATAACAGGCATTTAGAAACTATGTTGTATCAGGAATATAAGCATAGAATATCAGATTGTATCAGATCACGTATTATAGGAGCAGCTAAAGGCTTCAGTATGGGTGTCAGCAATGTTGCTGTGCTTTATGGGCGAGGGTAAATGAGACTTCTTGTTCCAGAGTTATAGGTGTCGTATATGGGTTGAGATAGGAAAGCCACAGTGCTCTCAGGCATGTGGCTTACTGTAATGATGCGTAGCATCTGTCCCTAGAGCTGATGGGAAAGGGCAAATCGTTCTTTGTGAAATCATCAAGATGTCAGAAAACTTCTGACCCCTCTGTTTGATGACTGAGAAGGAGCAAGCTGCTTGGAAATATTTTCCAAGTAAAATACTCCGACCTCCTCAGAGGAAAAGGAAAAGTATCTATTTCCAGATACGTCCCTGTACATTTTCTGCATTTCTTTAAGTGCCTGAATAGAAGATAAGCTTTCTAATTCTCATTTTTAACCACCAGGTCTGATGGTTTATGTGGAGGGTGCAAAACAGAAACAGAAGTGATCGAGGTCCAGAGATTTCTGCCCTGCTTTGGATAAGGGGCTGCCTGTCACAGTGAGTAGAGCCTGGTGTGGGATTGCCAAAACACAGGCTTTGCTTTAACACCAGCCTGGAAACAACTGGAGGTGTGACCTGCTATACTTTGGCTCCCTCATTGATAAAACGGACAGGGGGAAGGTTGCTTAGTTTTATTGTGAATTGCTGTGACCTCTGATGTTGAAAAGTGCTTATATGAAGCGTCATGTTATTATGTTCCTCACATTTTGTTACTGTTACCATCTGTACTCCAGAACATTGGCTCTGAAGGATTATCCTAGAGTGTAAATCTAAATCTGTGACCGCAATAAACCATAATCTGTGTTTGCTGATGACAGTTGCATTGACAGAAGTAACCTTGAGGCCTTTAGTACATCTTGTAAATTGGGAACTGGGACACAGCTCTCCACTGAGCTTTTTATGTAAGTGACTAATACTGTATGTGAATGAAGAGGTAATTCGTGGAAGAACAAGCATTCAAACATCTGTCTGTTTTTCTGGCAGGATGGAGAAGAAGAAAATTCTAATGAAATCCAAGGTTGCAGCTCCTAAACTCCTGAGGGCACTGCATTCCCTGTACCAGTTCGGTCACCTCTGTGACGTGACAGTTCACACGCAACATCTAGGAATTCAGGAGGAGTTTCTGGTTCACAAAGCTGTCTTGGCAGCTTCCAGCAACTATTTTAAGGGGCTTTTCCTGCATGATGAGATGCTGGACACCAAGAATTGCACGGTGACTCTGCAAGACATTTACACAGAAGAGTTCACCTCCTTTCTGGAATTCGTCTATACTGCAGAAGTAGAGATTGAAGCAGGAAAACTGCAACGAATGAAAGAAATAGCAGAAAGACTTGAGTGCAAGGACTTGCTTGACATTTGTGAAGAAGTGAGAGCAGAGGGGAAGAAGGGTTTAGATTTGAGCCTCCATCTGAAAGGTCAGCTGTGTGAAAATGGTGTGCCGCAGTGGCCTCGCATCCAGCGAGAGGAGGACCGCAAACTGAGTAGCTGTTCCCAAGTGGTGGCAGTACCCATGCAGAGGAAACTCTGGGAGAGGCAGAAGCATAACAAGTTGCTGGCTGGTTATGAACTCATTGAAGGCCAACCAGCAAATCTTGAGCAAGAGGGCACTGCTTTTCCACAACAAAAATCTAGGACAGCAAAGCTACCCAAATGTGACAGAACGGATAACAGAGGCAGACTTGCCATGGATGTCATTAGTCTGGAGCAGAGGAATACTCATTCTCCCGTGAGTCAGACTGGGTCACAGGAAGCCTGTGTAGTAATTAAGGATATGCTGTCTGAGCAGTGGGAAGATGGAAACAGTTTAATTTCTGATCTTGGCAGTAAAACCAAACGTAGGAGATCACTGCGGCGTGTGGCAAAAACCTTGCCAGAGCTTGCATGCAAGAAGTGCCATGAATCGTTCCACGTCATCAAGCAGTACCAGTTGCATATGGAGCTCAAGCATGGCATTAATCTGTCTGTCAAGTACAGCTGCAACATGTGCGAGCAGCTCTTCTCCAGCCACCAGAACCTGAGGCAGCATTGCCTCACTGTTCATAGTGCTGAGCGGGGCTTCTCTTGCGTGTTTTGTGACAAGAGGTTTAAGCATCAGAAGGACAGAAATGACCATATCCAGAGGGTGCATGAGAAGCAGAGGGATCCTCAGGCATGCCCGTACTGCGACAAGGTCATCAGCTCCAAGTGTGGCCTGACAGTCCACATCCGAACACACAAAGGGGAGAAACCTTATAAATGTGAGCGCTGCAATGCCAGCTTTGCTCAGAGCTCTGCTTACAAGACTCATGTGAGGTACAGCATTCTGTGTTCGTGTGTATGAGCTCTCACTTGTTTGTGAGCGGCAGGGTAGAGGCATTTCTGAAGTCCTAAAAGCTTCGCTTGGAGAATTCCTTGGACTTGATCTGACGGGTGTTGAAATCTGTACAGATTTTTTTCAGGTTACTTCATCAAGTTCTCAGTCTGGATTGAGGCTTCCCAAACTGGGAATTCAGGCAAGCATTTCCTGTTGAATCAAAGAGGTCTTGTGCAGAAGCCTCAGATTTTGATATTAAAATTGGAACCCCAAAAGAATGGTGTTTTAAACATGCTGTTGAAAACGCATGTGAAAATATCTTTCCTCTTTCTTGAAATACACGTCAGTGCTTTCTTGATTCTTAATAATAGATCTAATAAATGCTAATACTAATAATTCACTCCAAAATGAAGATTTAGAGTGCTGAATTATATGAAAAATACCATCAAATCGATTAAAAATCTGGTGAAGTGGAGAAAGGGCAGTAGCTACACCAGGTAACTATAGGCATATAAAATACTGGACGTTGTTCCATGTTGTTCTTCTGCACTTCTGCTCTGTGCTTGTCAGAAGACATCCAGGTTGGTACTGGGCTTTATATTTTGGATTATGTTTAATACTGAGGGTAATACAGATTGTGTGCATTAATCCCTGAGGAAAAAATGTTATGTTTAAACATAGCAGCATTTAGACATAGGCTGGGAATGGTAGACTCTGTCACTGTGGGCATGCTTTCTGCTAACTCATGTTGAATCCTGATTTCAGGGAAATCAGCCATAGGGCCTGCTTTTCTCCAAGGCAGGAGGGCTGTTAGAATCTGGGCTTGTTATTTATTGATTTTTAATAATCAAAGGTCCATCAGGAGGACCTTGAGCTGTATTTGAGTAAGAAAATGCATCTGTTAATTCTCACGTTTCTGTGTTTGAAAGCCAAGTCCATAAGGGGCCTGTAAAAGCTATTCAGTGCATTCATGTGCTCTAGGGTTCTCTCTGCTGTACTGATGTTATTTCTGGCAGATGTGTGTCTGATTTGCTTTTAAAACCTTTGCAGTTCATTTTCCACACCCTGACCAGCAATAAGGAGAGTTAACCGTTGCGATTGATGACTTGCAAGGGGCTCTGTTTTGTTTTTCATGTATTTAATCTGTATTTCCCTTGATTTAAGTCCTTCATTTCTAACACTGTCCACCGTGGTCTTGGAGGAAAATATACAGTCCATCTTCTGGTAGTAGCCAGGTGACAAATATGTATACCTCAGAAACTGTCCTTGGTGGGCTCAGACATTTGAGTTTTCTTTAACTGCCTGGTCTAGCTCCATGCAAAATTTCCCTGTTTGGCTCTCTAATCATGCTGTACGTTCTTTAAATGGTGTGAAGAACAGCTAAAAGGAAACAGCTCCTGTAAGATAAACATTCCTGAATTGAAACAATTGAACCTATTATAGTTGTTCCCTGTGTTTGTTTGTTTTAACAGAAAAATCCATGAATCTGGGCAAGAGAGGAAACTTATGCCTGTCTGCTGGATGGTAGTTCCACCTACACAAAGACCAAATGCAGCAAGCTGTGGCAAAGATAGTGATAGGGAGGTATGGGATGGGATGTCAGAGGCTGAACTAGGAAAGGGTGCAATGCACAAAGAGTCTGCAAGTCGTGAGGAAGAGCCTGCAAGGCCACCTGTTACACAGGCAGACTGTAGTGAGCTGCAAGAAGAACAGAAGCAGAAATGTACGGAAGCACAAAGAGGAAGGGAAACACTGAGTGAAGAAGGGAATGAAGCTGAAGGTGAGAAGAGTGTGAAGGGAGAGGAGGAGGGAGGTTATGAAGCAGAGTATTCAGATGTTGAAGATGCTAAAGATAATGAAGCCTGTACTGAGGAGGATGATGAGGATGATGAATGCTCCAATGAAAAACGTGCTGAAGAACATGAAGCAGCTGAAGACTTTAAAATAAAGAAGGTAAATAAAAGTGGGGTGAATAAGAAATCCACCTATGTCATAAGATGCAATAAGTGTAACGAGCAGTTTGTCTCCCGGAAAAAGTATGTGGATCACTGCAGAGATATCCATCAGTGCTTGCCTGGTAAAGTCTATCAGTGTGACATCTGCAGCAAGTCGTTTGCTAGTTACAACAGCTGGAAGGAGCACCGAGCATGCGTCCACACTGATGAAAGGCAGTTTGCCTGCAGCCTTTGCAATGCTACTTTTAAAAGAAAGAGAGATGTGAGGACACATTACGTGCGGAAGCATGAAGGCAGAGTCAAACGCCCTCTCTGCTCTGTCTGTGGGAAGATCCTCAGCTCCAGAACAGCACTAGTGTTTCACATGCGGACACATACAGGAGAAAAACCTTATGAATGTGGCATTTGTCATTCCAAATTTGCTCAGCCATCACAGCTTAAGATCCATACCAGGTCAGCCTATGGTACTGCTTCTCCCATTATCGCTTCCCGCGTGCCCCATGTATTTCAGCACTTCTTTTTCCTCTCATCTCCCAGCTCTGAGTCATTCTCCCTTGGTGTCTTTGTGACAGGAGTGCTGGGATATGATGTGATACGTGATATCTGTGATTAATTCTTCTGTGTAAAGGCTTTGTCTGCAGCTGTCCATTGCATAAATTTTGGTCTTGATTTTGAAACAGGTGCTCTGTCCAAACTTAGAAGCAAAAGCTAGTCGTTTGAAACAGAGCCTTCAAAATAAGATGATGGCCCTCACTGATGAGAAATAGGCTGAAAAATGAGCCAAGGACTTCAGAGATCAAGATGAAAAGACCTTCCCGTATGACTCTGAGCAAGTCATTTGGTGTGGGATTTAATTTCTTCTACACAAAACAAAAGCTGGACTTCTCATTTGGGCTCCCTCTGTAGTCAGCAGAGCTAGATGGATGAATTGCTCTCTGGTGGTATCTGTTAAATGCGTCCTCCCCAAGAGACAGTGAATCATGCCATGGAATGTCCCATCTTTCTCAACAAACAGTGAGCCTAGCAGATAGTTTGTAGTGCTTGAGGGCTAAACTAGGAGAGAGAAATCCCATCCTCGAGACTGTGGGCCCAGGTGATGGGGTCAGTAGGTCTTTTCTGTCTCCTGAGTGTTCTCACAATGATTTTAAAGATTGTGAGGCATGCTGATTCTGGAGCAGTAAAACGTCTGAAATGTCTGAATATCTGTGTCAGCTGAAACAGCAGAGCCTACACTGTTTTGTCACAGCGACTTGTGGGATTTGTGTTGGGTAACTGGCTGTCTCATACGTGCAGCATTTTTCCTGACAACTCAGAATTAGGCATGAGTTTTCAAATCGTGCTGTTTGGGTTGGAATGAGGAAGGATCAAATGTTAAGATCGGGCGTCAGGATCCCTGCCTCAGACTTCTTTGATCTGAGCTAGTTTAAAGTCAGGTGTCTGGCATGTGTTTGGAAACACTGCTTGCCTGACTTTTTTTAGTGCCTTTTGGCTTTTGCAGGCAAGAGGAAATAGGGCTGAGGGGTTATGGAAGCTGAGAATGTGGTCTACAGTGTCTTAAGATCTGCTGCTGGCATTGTGCTGGAGGCAGTCTGGCTGTGTTCACAGTCAATAGTGCTGCAGCAGCATGTCATCTTTCCTGCTTTCTCCCTTGTAGTGCTACACTATGAACTGTAATCTATTAAAAAAAAGGGGGGGGGAGAAGATTTTCTAGGGCCTTAGAGTGAGAAAAAAGTAAAACCTTAAATGGGAACACTTCAGTGTAGCACAAATAATGGTAAATGCTCTATTTCCTGACTGAACAGAATGCACTTTTTTCCAGTTATGATCATCTGAAAAAAATGAAGTGTGTTTACTATAATGTACAGAAAATAATTTAAAATAGAGAGATATATATTTTTAAGTACAAGAACTATTTTATTAATAGCCTTTTGTGTTTTGCTTCATTTAGATCCCATACAGGGGAAAAACCATATGTTTGTGAGGACTGTGGTGCTTGCTTTGCTGATAAAGGGAAACTCACTGGCCACAAAAGGACACACACAGGTAAGCATTAAATACTTCTGTTCCTTCCATCACCTCCCATTGCTGCCTGGTAAGAATTAGTGGGGATTTGGAAGTGAACACTTCTAACTCACAGAAGAGTACCAGGAGGGAACTACCAGGGATAGAGAGATACTTGAAAAGTAACTTTGAAGTACAAAATCGGATGTGTGGGGATGGAATTGGAGTCTTGTGGACTGGAATTATGATAAAGGGTTAAGTGAGCGAGTAAGGTCATGTGTACAGAGAGTATACAGAGAACCAAGGGGTGAAGACACATGGAAATCAGATAACCAAAAGATAAATATTACAAAGCATGGTAGTTCTGGGGAAAAAAAAGCACATTTGAGTGAGTGAAAGGCATCAGGAAGATGGTGCCCTGGGCAATCTAATCTAGTACTTGATCTAGTGGTTGGCAACTCTACCTGTGGCAGGGGGGCTGGAACTTGGTGATCCTTGAGGTCCCTTCCAACCCAAGCCATTCTGTGATTCTATGAAGATAAACATGGAGAAGGGAATCTTTCCCAGCTCAGAGCCAGAAAGGAGTTATGGGTAGGTGAAAGCTTCTGCAAGAATTCAGAGTGCCTTTTCCTTCTTACTCAGGTGAGCGTCTCTTTAAGTGTGATGTGTGTGGAAAACATTTTGCCACCAATGAATATTTAAAATGCCATAAACGATGCCACATGGGTGCTAAGCCGTACAAGTGCGAGGTTTGTGGGAAGACGTTTGGATTGAGAGCCTCACTAGCTCAGCACAGTAATGTCCACGCAGGTAATGAAACAAACAAATTGGGGCTGAGAAAATAAACTGCGCTGGAAGTTGAGATCTGAAGTACTTTACAGTTTGGATGGTGACATGTTATTCCAAAACCACTTTTATAAGCTCCTTGAGTTAGGTGGTGAGGAGACGCAGGGCAACTACTGATCCTGACATGTTAAATGGGGCAAGGTACCATCTTATATCAAGTGACACTTGTCCAGAAGAGTGAGGTGTATTGTGTGCTGCTGGAGGACGTCGGAGTGACTGTTATTAGTGCTGCTATTCTCCTTGCAAGATCAGGGTGCTGTTCTTGGGCTTTCCATCACAGCCAGGGAAGACTTGAGAACATTTATCACCTAACCTTAGAAGCCAGGGCCCCAAGCACGTTCCTCCTAGACACACAGCTTTATCCCAACGTTCGTCTTTTCAAACTTCCATACGCTTTTTGTCTGCTGAAATTGGAGCCAAAAGAAACTGCCTTCCAAGTCACAGATTGCTGTTCTTTGCCATTTAGAGACCCGTCCGTATTTCTGTGAACAGTGTGGAAAAACATTCACCCAGCAGGGCGCCCTGCGGCGCCATCAGCGTATTCACACTGGGGAGAAGCCCTACAAGTGCAGAGCATGTGAGAGAACGTTCACAGACATGTCCACCCTGCGGAGACACGTGTCGGTACGCCAACCCCTTGTAGCTTACAGACAGGAGGGAGACTGATTTTTTTTTATGTGGGCAGATGAGACACAAGAGGGAATGGTTTTAAACTAAAAGAGAGGAGATTTAAATAGGAGGAGGAAATTTTTTTACTCGGGGTGGTTAGGCCCTGGCACAGGCTGCCCAGAGAAACTGTGGATGCCCCATCCTAGCCAAGTTTGATGAGGCCTTGGGCAACCTGATCTAGTGGGGGGCAACCAGCCCATGGCAGGGGTGCTGGAACTAGATGGGCTTTGAGATTCCTTCCAACCCAAATAATTTCAGGATTCTGTGAACCCTCAAACCTTTGTGGGAGTCAGGCTGGTAATGACTCTTAGCTCCTGAGAGAAGTTTCATGGCTTACTGGAGGTTCACATTGTTGCTTGAGTTCTGGTCTTTATTTTTAAAACCTGTGGAAGAATGAAGGTTAGGATTAGGAGACGGACATAGCATGTACATGGCTTTTAAAAATGTATTTCTGCAGCGTGCAGAATTTTCTCCTATCCAGCAGCACAGCAGCTCCCACTGCTGGCTGCCAAATCAGCCATCTCCCAAATAGCTGTATTGTCTTCAAAAGGAAAATGAGGAAGAGAGATGAGGAAGGATAGCGGTTATTGAATATGCTTATATTAAGTATCTTAATTATTTAAATAACTGATTCTAAAAAGGAGCAATATTGCATGTTGTACTACTACACCTTGCAGTGTTTTAAGCCTCTAGCATGATGGTTTATAACATCTCCATGAATATGGTTTTACACATTTCCAGAGTTGTGATACACTGAAGAAATTGACTGCCAAAATTGGCCATGTTCAGACACCTCTATACCCTCAGAGTGACTGCTAAGGGAGAACATAGGGTGTTTTTTTTCCAGTTGCAAGATTATAAGTGTAATGTTTGCCTACGTGCTAAACATCTAGTTTCTTTTGGAAGTGTTCTCTGGCAGAAAATCAGTGCAGAGTTGGCAAAAACAGCTCTGTTCTTGTGCTGCAAATCCAGCTTTTGCTGTGCACACGTTAGCACGTTCAGCACAGTGAGCAAACCTCACTGCTGTGTGATGTTGCACTGAATTCAGTGTTTGCAGTGGCTGCTGGAAGATCTCAGATGTCATTGTCCTCCCCTTTTTCTTTAGGTTCATGACCGAAACGCTCACTGGAGAAGCTTCTTAATAGACCTTTCAACCAAAAAAACCCACAACTGGTCCAAAATAGAGACATTCTCGGGAGCCTGTATGGGCGAAGACTCCGTACCAGAAATTTGGTCAGTTGACCGAGGTAAACTTTATAAACCAGAAAGCGTCATTCTTAAACAAGTACAGCATGTGCCACCTAGCGTTAGCAACACAGAAGGCACCGACCGCTCCGTCCTCTGCCTGTAACGCCCGTGTCACCAGGAAGCCGTGCGGGCAGGGAAGACTTCATGAGGCGTACTGCAGGTATTTAGGCCGGGTAGGTTTTAGCTTTGTGTACAGCTTCATTTTTTTACCAAGCTGTGACTGCATCATACGGTATCTCTTTAGGAAAGTGTCTGCGGATGTATATATGCGCAGGTGCCGTGATGTCACTGTGCGTCACTGCGGGATTTTTAATAAAGATGCGCTCTCCCCTCAGCGTGCTGTCTCGGGAGTGGTGTGAAGAGATAAATAAAGGACGAGCGCATTAATTGCTGTAAGCCGGCGCAGGCGCGCGGTTGCCTAGCAACGCCCGTCGCGTTGTATGACGTCATTTCCGCTGCGACGGCGGCGTGGGGCGGAGCTCGCTCGGTAGCGCTTCCGGCCGCCGCCCGCAGCCCGGGCCGTGAGGAGCGGCGCGGCCGGGCCGGGCCCGAGCCACAGGCGCTGCCCCGCGCTGCGGCTGAGGTGGGTGCCGGGCATTCGGGAGGGGCTTCGCGTTTGAGGGCGGCCCCGCAACCGCCGCAGTGCTGCTTCCCGGCTCCTCCTGGGCGCGGACGGCCCGTGAGCTGGGGAGGCCTGGGAGGCAGCGCGCTGTCCCGGGGAGCTGTCGCCCCGCGGGTAGGGCTAGCTCCCCGCACTGCCTTGGGTCCCTGCGGGGCACCGCGCTTGGTGTGTGCTCCGGCGGGTAGTGCGTGGGTCGTTGGGAAGTGGCATGATAAGCAGCTTTTAAAAAATCGTATACCTCGTATCGGGGTAAGAAAGTTCAGTTCCGATACCGTTGGTTGTTTCAGATAAAACGCTGAATAAGGCTTTGTTTAACGCAGCTCTACAATGCAGGGTGCCCATGGGCCGTGGGGCCGGGAGGGAGGAGGAAATGCCTGGGTAAATAGAGAGAAGAGAAACGTTTTTAAATTCCAGCGTTCATGATGATTAAGCAGTCAGTCTTTCATTAAAAAGAACGGCTAAAGCGTGGTGTTGGGGCTCGTTTGTAAGAGTGGGCGATACTTTTGGGGTGCCTGTTATGCTCAGAGCTGGCACAGGCAGATGAGAGGACTCTGCTTTCCTTATCTTCTGAGTATTACGGGGTTTGGGTGTAATTAATGTAAGGTGGTAACGATGTTTTTCAAATAGTTAATGTGACTGTTTAGATCTTAAATGTGTCAAGCTAAAGGTTTGAAGGCTAGGAAATGTGAAGGGTTTGGTTCTGAGGAGACTCTGTTGGAGCAAGGATGGAGGTTTGGGTGCCAGATGTGCACGTGTTCCCTCATCTGCCACTTACCTGTTGTATGATAGCAGGGAAACCATTTCATTTGCTACTATTATTTTATTTATGCCATTTTAGTGACTATTAATAATCTCCTGTGTGTTTTGTAGCTCTGTATTTTACAGCATAGACGTTCAGGCTTCTTGAAAATATTGTCTCCAAACTGTTTTAGCAGAATATTGTATTGAGCTGTGAGTCTGTTTTTTGTTTTGTATGGACCAAAGTTTGTTTGTAGCAATACAGCAGAGAAAAGAGTGTCTATTTCTGATTCTGTATTGTTCCTCTGTCTCTTTATTCATTAATACAGCTTTATTGCAGTTATGTTAATACAAACTTTGTTCCATTGAAACCCTTATTTTCTGATCTTATTTTTCCAAGTGAGATTTGTGGTGTCCCATGTATAAAATACCACAAGTCTGCTGTGCCTGAAGTTGATCACAGAGACTTCAATGTACTGCTTGCAAGAGGGGAGAAAATCTTTAGGTACAAAGTGTGTGCATTCACAGTTAGTAGGGACACAGGAAAAGTCAATGCATTGCAGGGGAAGACATTGCTGAAAGCGCCTCAGAACCTCAGTGATCATCTAGTTTGAACCCCCCTGCTGTGTGCAGGGTCTCCAACCACCAGCCCAGGCTGCCCAGAGCCACATCCAGCCTGGCCTTGAATGCCTGCAGGGATGGGGCATCCACAGCCTCCTTGGGCAACCTGTTCCAGTGCATCACCACCCTCTGGGTGAAAAACTTTCTCCTAAGATCCAACCTGAACCTAATTTGAGTGGTGAATTTCTTTATAGGAGAAACAGCACTGGGGAAGTTTTCTGGTTTTTTGAGTTTACAATTGGAGAACATGCTTGTGCAATTTCCTATGCTTCTGTCAGTTAATGAGCATTTGCAAGTTTATCCAAATCTTGTTTGAAAGTCTTAACTGAAAAGCCTGTTTAAAGCAGTCATTACTGAGGACTGCAGTTAACTTAAACTTACCTTTCCTCTTACTGCCTGATTAGGGGGGAGAAGAACTGTTTAATCCCACATGCCTTAATGGAAACTTTCCTTTTGATCTCCCTCTGTTTGTTCTGCCCCTGTTACGCTTTGTCATAGTCTCTAGTGTTTCAGGTGAAACTACGGCTGGGATTTAAAAGCAAATTAACTTCAGAGAAATGTGTGTGAGTGACAGCGTGCTTTTAGGTATTGCCACTTAGGGTGACACTTCTGGAGTCCCGTCTGTGCTCCTAGCCAGGCTTTTCACAATGCTCCTTTGAAAGTGCGCTCACTTAAACTTCGGCACCTGAAGTGCTTAAATCTGACGTGAAGCACTCTCAGAAATCTGGACGCGATTTTTGGCTGCTGATATCTTTGAGGTTGTTGGGTTTTTTTTAACATGCAGTGTTGTTAACAGCTTTTTGCAGAGAGAAGAAAGATGGAAAGTAATGCGGTTTTACTGGAATCCAAGTCCTCTCCCATCAACCTGCTGAATGAAATGCACCAGCTGCGTCTCCTGGGCCACCTCTGTGACGTGACGGTCAGCGTGGAGTACCAGGGTGTGAGGGCAGAGTTCGTGGCACACAAGGCTGTGTTGGCAGCAACGAGCAAATTTTTCAAGGAGGTCTTCCTTAACGAGAAGAGCATGGATGGCCCCAGAACCAATGTGTTCCTGAACGAGGTCCAGGTTGCTGATTTTGCTTCATTTCTCGAGTTTGTCTATACTGCGAAGGTAGAAGTGGAAGAAGACAGAGTGCAGCGTATGCTAGAAATAGCCGAAAAGCTGAAGTGCTTGGACCTCTCAGAAACCTGCTTTCAGTTAAAGAAGCAGATGCTTGAATCGGTGCTGCTGGAGCTGCAAAATTTCTCTGAATCACAGAACTCTGAGGAAGAGAGTGTAGCCCAGCCAAGCATTTTGCTCGAGTCTAAAGCAGCTGCTGTGGCAGAACCCGAGCAGGCTGGCTGTCCTCCGGATCCTGCAGGCTCCCCAGGTGGCAGGCCCAGAATTGGACTGTCTCTCGAGGTGCCAGCTACCAAACCAAAAGAGAAAGCGGACAAAAAAAAGGAAATGATGAAACCTCCTTATGCCAAAATCAGAAGGGCGAGCGGGAGACTGGCTGGGAGGAAAGTGTTTGTGGAAATCCCGAAGAAGAAATACACGAGGCGGCTGAGAGAGCAGCAGAAGAATGCGGAGGTTGCTGTCGAAGAGGACAGTTACCCACAGGACCGGGACGTGTGTGATGCAGAGAGGGAGGAGGAGCAAGCAGAAGACAGCATCAAACCTGAAAGAGAAGAATGCGACGGCAGCTTCGAAACGGAAGAAAACGTGACAAAATCCGAAGAGGACAAAAAGAAACGAGGCAGCAACTTCAAATGCAGCACGTGTGAGAAGGAATTCCTGTATGAGAAAAGCTTTCTCAAGCACATAAAACACAGCCACGGCATCGCAGCCGAAATCGTGTATCGGTGTGAAACCTGCAGCCAGACCTTTGCCAACCGGTGCAACCTAAAAAGCCATCAGCGCCACGTCCACAGCAGCGAGCGCCACTTCCCTTGTGAGCTCTGCGGTAAGAAGTTCAAGAGGAAGAAGGACGTCAAGAGGCACATTCTCCAGGTTCATGAGGGTGGTGGGGAGCGTCATCAGTGCCAGCAGTGTGGAAAGGGGTTGAGCTCCAAAACTGCCTTGAGGCTCCATGAAAGGACGCATACAGGCGACAAGCCTTATGGGTGCACAGAGTGTGAGGCTAAATTTTCTCAGCCTTCTGCACTTAAAACACACATGAGGTATGAACAGACTTAACTGGCCTTGTTAGATTCTGGGGGGAGAAGCGGAATCCCCTGGATCACACCTTGAGCCTTCCAGTGAAGTGGGGGTGTAAAACGTGACTGGCTGGAAAACTTCAGTATTTCTTTGTGTCGTGGCTTTTCTCCTGCTTTTCAGGTTGAGGGAGTTCTGTCATTTCCTTCCAGCCAAAGGAGAGGTGCGTGGGCTCAGGCTGCCTGCTGCTGAAGTGCACTGTTAACTTTGCTCATAGGAGTACGTGAGAAAAGCAGCCCCATGATGGGTTATTTGTGCAATTAGGGCTATCGTTACTTCAGCTAGTTTGATGCTCCTTCATATTCGATAGCAAAATGTTATGCAATAAGTATGAAAATCATCTAAAAAGACACAGCTGTGTATTAAATTGAAGAATGCCACACATTGTGGGTGCTAAGCATAGCAAACAGCTGAAACTTACCCAGGAGCAGGCCAGTGTGTCAGTGTCTGGAGGTGAGTGAGGCACTGAGGGCATCCAGAGCGGGATGAGATGTGGGCTCAAAGGTGGAGGTACAAATGCACAGCCTTGGAAGTTCAAAGGAGAGACTCTTTAGCGAGGCTCTTGGTTTTTAAGGGCTTTATCACTGCCTTTTGAAAGCAGTGGGTTTATTCCCAGTGGTAGGAAGCACACTCAGAAACAGCCTTCTTCAGCCAGACTGCCCCTGTGATGTAATTGCTGATGCAGCTGTATGGAACCTTTTCCATCGTGTGTCCTGTCCTAACCACAGGTAATTGCTTTCTGCTGCTCACAAACAGCATTTTGACGTCACCAGAGTTTCTCCAACGTGAACGTTCAGTAAGCTTGCTGAATGCTGGAAACCAAGTGCTGTCCTCATTTGTGTACATGTGGTCTGTAGTGAGAATTTTTCATCTCTGTGTGTATTTCTTACATCTAAGGCAGTGTTCCTGTAACACTATTCAGGAGATCTCTGAAGCGTGCACGGGGTGAAGATCTAAGCTCTAGGAAGCTGGTACAGGCAAGACTTGTATGAGCTGCCCCTCCTGTACACAGCCTTCCCCAGGAGGTCACACTGCTGGCTTGGAGTGACAGGGATTAAACTGCCCATGCAGAAGTGGCATGTTATTGTTCTGCTCCTTCATGCCACGTGTGTCCATTGTAGCTCTTCCTACCCGCTGGCCCTGCAGGAGCAGCATGCCAGGGAAGGCATCACTCATGTTCTGCATGGAGTATTGTGTTGGTAGTGCCAGCAATGGGAAGATAACCACTTCACTTTAGGTCACAGCCTGCTGACGTTTTTCTTTCAGTCTCTTAATCTGCATACAAGGTTTCTACACTTGATTCAATTTCTAACTTTAACATTTTATGTTTTACCCTAAAAAAATAAAAAGTCCTGGATCTGAGCCTTGATCATGCAGCACAAATAAAATGAGAGCAGCATCACAGAAAGCACAGTTGGGCCCAGCTGAAGGTGTTTGCAAAAGACAGTGAAGCCTCGTGCAGGCATGCAGTCACTCTTCTCACAGTGAAGACAACTGCGGTGTGCTTCGAAGGAAAGTAACAGACCTTGGTATTTTAATGTTGCTTTCTCATTTCAGAATCCATACTGGTGAAAAGCCTTTTGTCTGTGATGAATGTGGTGCCAGGTTCACTCAGAATCACATGCTTATATATCACAAAAGATGTCACACAGGTAAGGCTTGCTTCTGCAGCGTGCTACACCTAGGAGGCAGCCTGCTGTGAAGCCAGGAGATCTTACCATCACTCAGAAGCCAAATGCCTTCTTGCAGTTCATGATATAACATATCAGGATAGAATTTCTGTGAGAAAGGCTCTTACAGGTGGAAAGGCCGTCAGTGGAAGGAGCTTATTAAGGAGCTCCCACGCAGTCAGGATCTGGCACCTAAAGCATGAGTTGTGGCTTTGGGTGTTTAGCAATATCCAGAGGTCTGTCAGTCATCCATAAGGGATCTGGCTAACTCCTTTTAAAGAGGGGCTTTCTCAGAACTGTTAGCCCAGGGAATATTATGAAGTTGTCTTGGCACTTTGGTGTACTTCTAGGTGGCTGTGGTTGGCACTTGGTGTGGTCCATGCAGCTTTCTCTTGGGAGAGCTCAGTGCTTTATGCAGAGATCCCTGCTGTCACCTTAATCTGCACAGATCCTGCTGTGAGGTGGTTAATTTGCATGCAGTAGCCTTCTCTTTGTATAGTAGTGTCTCAGGTGCTACATTGGCTTAATTCTCTTCATCCTTGCTGCAGGGGAAAGACCTTTTATGTGTGAAACGTGTGGGAAGAGCTTTGCCTCTAAGGAGTACCTGAAGCACCACAACAGAATCCATACGGGATCCAAGCCTTTTAAATGTGAAGTTTGCTTCAGAACGTTTGCACAGAGGAATTCACTTTACCAGCATATAAAAGTTCACACAGGTAGGAGGTGCTCTTTTTTGTTGCTGCTTGAAACAAACCATCACGACTTAAAGTCTTTGCTCTCCCAGTTGCTTAGTTCAGACAAGATGTTCCTCATTTCTTGGATTTCCCATTACTTGAACTTCTACCCTGCAAACAGGTTTTGATTCTTGATGCAGTCCCTTTTCTTTCACCCCCTTTCTCCTAGTTCTTCCCTGGATTTCTTACTGACTCTTACAGCAAACCTCTAAAATATTTCTGACAGCTATGCAGATGCTGCTAGTAATGAAGCTGTGTTATGATGAACCTTATTAGAGACCAGAGTACTGTGTCTGTTTTAGTCTTTAACAAGGCACTGCAGAGAGCCAATCCCTTTTTGTCTGCTTGCCCACCTTTCACATTTACAATCTTTTCTGCTTGGATTTTGTGGTGATTCCACAGGTTGCAATTTGTTAGTGTTACTTTGCTCCTGTAGTAAATACCATGCTTTCTCACCCAGTGCCACCCTACAGCAAGCAGCCTTGCCATGTAACGACAGGGGAAGTGGTTTTAAACTTGAAGAGGGTAGATTTGGACTAGGTATTAGGAAGAAGTTCTTTACTGTGAGGGTGGTGAGACACTGGAGCAGGTTGCCCAGTGAGGTTTTGAATGCCCACTCCCTGGAAGCATTCAAGGCCAGGCTGGATAGGGTTGTGAGCAACCCGGTCTAGAGGGAGGTGTCCCTGCCTATAGCAGGGGGTTGGAACTAGATGATCTTAAAGGTCCCTTCCTAAACCAGTCTATGATTCTATGGTAGCATTCCCCATGCTAACAAAACTGCTGCTTGGCTGCTTTGCCTTGCTCTTTCCTTTCTTCCTACACTGTGTGTAAAGTGCGGTGTCACTGCAGGGGGAGCAGTGGACACGAGCTGGGCAGTGCTGACACTTTCCTCTTCTGGAGTATCATCTCTTTCTCTGTGCTGAAGGACAGGGGCTAACAGAGGTTACCCAGTGAGTAACACGCCGTG
Organism: Pavo muticus; assembly: GCA_016647715.1. Classification (NCBI taxonomy): domain Eukaryota; kingdom Metazoa; phylum Chordata; class Aves; order Galliformes; family Phasianidae; genus Pavo; species Pavo muticus. The sequence continues at coordinate 1,155,893 of JACDJE010000216.1, forward strand.
TGCTGTGCTTTCAGGTGAACGGCCCTATTGCTGTGACCAGTGTGGGAAGCAGTTCACGCAGCTCAACGCGCTGCAGCGTCACCACCGCATACACACCGGGGAGAAGCCCTTCATGTGCAATGCCTGCGGACGGACCTTCACTGACAAGTCCACCCTGCGGCGGCACACCTCGGTGAGACCCTGTCCTCCTGTAGCCCTGCTGCCTCCTTTCGTGGCCACGTGGTGATGTGTCAGCTTTGCCATGCCTGGAGGGGGCTTCTCTCCACGCGTTCAACCTTCTGAGTCGGTTGGTTGGTTTGTTTTTCCAGATCCATGATAAAAACACACCGTGGAAGTCCTTCCTTGTCATTGTAGAAGGAGCATCTAAGAATGATGAGGCTCACAAAACAGAGCTCCCGGATGAAGAATATGATGTGTCACCTAAAATGCCAGAGAAGCTGCTGTCTTTCTCTGAAAACGGCCACTATCAGAGCTTCACTGCTGTCCCAGGGGGTGTGACTGCACTGCATGACAGCAGTTCTGCAACGGGGACTGACTGTAAGTCAGATGGGACTCCGGGACCCCAGGGAGCCCTTATAGCTACCACTCTCAGTGAGCTGACAGTACTGCATACACAGACAGACTCTATTCAGCCACAGCTTCACGCTTTGGTGAATATGGAGTAATTTGGTGTTATGAACCCAGTTCAAGCTGCACACTTTGTATAGTCATTTGACTTTGCCAATAACCTGCTGAGGGAACTAGGAGAAACTATGAAAAGGAAGCAGATGTAGACGTGAATGACGTGCCTGGATTACCAGAGTATCTTCCAAAATGTAATTATCCACATCCAGTGCGTACAGCTCCACCTCCTGAAGGCAGGGGAGAGTAATACCAAATCCAGTTTGATTTCATCAGCTGAAGAAAGGTTGTTCCCTGCAGATAAAAGAAGGTTGGAGGTGGGTGCAGTTGAGCAGAAGTACCTGCGTTCAGCTAGGCTACAAAGAAAGTGCACGTTTGATTTGATGACACCTGTACAATCGAGAGGAAACCAGGTTGTGTTTCTCAGCCCACTAGTTTAGTTAAACAAATGTGTATTTTCTCAAGTGGAAATCCTTTATATAAGTTAAGTTTCACTGATTTGCATTTCAGGAAATGTTGGTTAGTCTCTGCTTTTGTCAAATAGCCAAGCAGAAAGCCAGCTCGCCCTCTGGGAATGGGAGGGGGAGCAAGCTCTGGAAAGAGCTGAAGTTTCATTCCAGGAATTGTGATTCTCTAGTTGCTGCATAGGCGAGTGGAAGCCAAGTGCTGTGTCTGTGCAGGTGGTGGTGGTGCTGTTGTTACTTTCCAGTAAATCTTGGTGCAGTTTGGATGCTTATACTCAGCCAGCCTTTAAGCTGGAACAGTTGGAGGATAAAACTTGGCAATTAAAAGAACAGACAGCTTACTGACACTTCCCTGCTGAATTGTAGCTAAGCACTTTTCTGCTGGTCCAGATAGGTCAGCAGTGTTCTTTTCTCCACCATCACTTAAGCATTGCTGTTCCACAGGCCTCCTTTTAAATTAAGTCAGTCTTACAGGGAGCGAATGCCCTTGTTCTCATCCATCATGGCCAGGAGCTGGGAAACTCTGGGAGTCACTGCCCAGGGTAAGCATGCTCTGTGTTTCCTGCACTTGGGCATCTTTGCTAACACAGAAGCTGAACTGAAATAAAACATTATTTTGTTTGGCTTCAGATTAACCTCCCTGGAGTACTGGGGAGGAGTAGGGTACTGTCCTTGTGCAGGGACAGAAGCTTTGAAATAAATAGGTGCCACTGACAAAGTGCCAAGTGACAGCTCTGACTGGGATGGCTCTGGTGCTTGGAAGCAGCAGTGAATCAAAAGCAATTTGCCTGTATCATTAACTCTTCCACCTTAGGACCAGATTCCCAGTGTCAACGTGTTAAAAACCTGGAGTTCATCTGATTTACTTCTCTGTTTTGCATTTCTGTTTCTCTTTATTTTAATATTAACATAGTATTTCCACAGAAGCTTTCTCATCTGAGGCTGTGAGAAAAACTGAAAGATTGCATTAGTGCAAAGGTAAGCACAATCGAGCCTGGTTAGGGCTTATTCTAAGGCTTAGGGGTTGGCAAAGCAATAAAGATATCCAAACTGTGGCAGAGAGCTATTTTTGAACCTTGAAGGGATGTCTGATGTGTTTCCATAGAATCATAACTTAATCTAGAGAAAGGGATTTTTTTTTTTTAAAGAGAACATTCCAAGAGCTTATATTTGAAATATTTATTCAAGCATGACGTCCTGTTGAAACTCAAGTATTCCCAGTGACCAATGTAAAGAGTTTGTAGATATATCTAAGTAAATCTGAGCATTAGTACCTGTAGCCAGGGAAGCTTTTGTACTCCATGAAGGGACAGATGTGAGTTATGCGTATGAACCATTCTTATTAAAAGGCTGAAATATTAAGATGGACCTTCCCCTGCCTTGTGTATTTTCCCATAAAGAACATTGCTCGCTCTGTACGTTCATGAAATTCACTTTATTAATGTACAGATTCACACAAGACATCATATTCTTGCTAAGGCCATTTCATTAATAAGTTTCCATAGTATGTGTACTGGGGGGAAGAAGACAGCAGAGTGGCAGATTGTCGTTTTAAAACTGTTAACAATTTACGACTGATACACTGGAGGTCATGCTGTAGCCTATGTATACAGAACTAACATTTGTATTTTAATGATATTTACTCCAGAGCACAGTAACAGACCGCATAACCCCATGGGTACGGTCTTCTGGTCCACCAGCAACAGAAGCATCTTATCACAGCTGTGCACAATACTGACAATTGGGAAAAGAAACCAAAAAAAGGCATAAGACACTCGCCTCGGTTCTGTGTGACATTAGCAGAAGTAAAACCTCCCCTCAGCGGGGCAGTAAAGGTGCTGGAGCCAAGTCAAGACAAACCCCTCTATAGGCCGTGCCTATGCTTAGCAAGGAGACAAATTGAACTGTTCAGCAGCAGTTCATCTTTGGGCCCTCTTGTACGAAATGAGACCATACCTGCAACCAATCCAACTTTTGCTCTGAGATTCTCTACCTGCCTACCACGCTAGCTGTGTCCTATGCCCATGCTCGGTGTTTTCGGGCACAGAACACATGGAGGATGCTGGTACGGCCCCAGGCCGGGCTAGGAAAACACCCATTAGTTGGTGTTTCTGATGGGCTGAGCAGCTCTGGTGAAGACAGACCAGGCCCACAAATGCAATTCAAAGACTTTCTTTGGCAAGGCCGTGCGACAGACAGATGTGAAATGAGGTGGGCGAAGCTGCAGTGACAGATTAGCTGCAGCCAGACATTGGCCTTAAAAACACATCTGAGAAGTGAGGAAACTTGCTTGGTCTCCCACACATCTTCCTGGCTTAATGGACTCGCCCCGCACAGAACAGTCTATGGAGAATAAGTGACTGGTCAGAAGAGTCAGAAGGAACACAAAACGAGTGTACCAGCAGTGATTTTTGGTTTTCTTACACTTGAGCAAGCAGGAAATAACAGTACTGCTTCACACCTACTGAACCCTTTTAGGTCAGTCTGTCAATCCAATGGTTTTCTACTCTAATAAACATCTAGATTAAAAACAAAGAGCAGTGAAAGCCAACGTGGGCTGCCAGGACAGGAGCAGACACAGTCCCTACAGCAAGAGAAACAAAGGACAGAGACCAAACTGCAGCAGTGCCCAGCAGAGCTGCCACAACCACCACTGCTGCCAAACAAAGCAGCTACATTTCCATTCTTAGCATCACTCCACTGCAGAGAAATGCCAAGTGACAAGTGATGACAGATTGCATAGGCTCACAGGTCCATCAGTATATACGCTGGGCTGTAGGTAGCTTCATCATCGCTAGCCAAACACCACATTGCACAGAGGAGCTTTGGTTGCAGACATTTTAAAACACGTCTCTGAAATGACAAGGAGAATTTCTAAAGCGCCTACGTCTCTTCAAAGCACGCTGCATCCATCTGTCACCCAGACACCTCAGGGTCCTGCTCAGCACCAAGCCTCTGCCAACACCTCTGCACGTCACAGCAGCGAGGCAGCTGAGTCAACAGCAAAAGGGCCAGAAGCTAACGGGTAGTGCCTGGCACGCACAAAAGACCTACAGGAGACAGCAACAGGAGCTGATTTAAATGAGAAGTTAGAAAAATATATTATTACGTGGGTCAAGTCATCTTAGGGTAGTGGAACTGGGGCCTTGCAACAAAATAAAGTGGAAAAATAGATCCAAGAAAATAGAGAAGAGCCTTACATTTTATATTTAGATCTTAGATACAAAACACACGATTAACTAGGTCTGCTCTCCTGCCCTCTGATGTGCAATGCTTCCAGCACCAGGCCGCTGCGCAGTCTGCACGTACACATGCACACACGTATCTGTGGAGACGTACACACACACGTGCATCCCGTGTCTAAGAGTCACAAAGCCTTTCACTAGCACCATTTAAAAAGCTCAATCATTAAAAAAACCCAAGATCCAAGTGTACCTGGCAGAGGTCCATTTAAAAACAGGAAACAATAACGATACGGCAGCAGATCAGCATCTACTATTTGTACTGCACTGGCACAGACAAATATTTACATGCTCAACTCAATGGTACTGAACCTTAAGACGGAACAGGAAGGGAAAAAAGGAGTTCCAAGTGCAAACTTCGGGCTCATCAGTAACAAAAACCACAAGGATTCCTGCCAGAAGCGTTCCTTTCACCTTAGAAAAATCTGCCAGTGATACCCAGAGCATCGCTTCTCATCTACCCACGTTGCCACAACAAAGAGCAGGGCACTAAAGAAACACACAGTCATTTGGACTTAGAAGCAACAAAATTAAGCTAGGTATTTTATCACGTATCCTGGAGTGGTCCTTGGCTGTAACACGAGAACAAATGACTTAGGCTGCATGCCACAAACACCACGAACAATTCACTTCAGGTCCCCATCCCCTTCTCCTTGAATTGACTTCTTGATGCGAAGCAACATGGTTGTGAGCCACTGATCCAACCGTGATATCGAGTCGAATTCTTTCACCTATTGAAGGGAAAGAAAGAAGCAGTCAGAAAGCAGCTGCAAAACAAGCACTGTGCACCCTTTGAACTGTAATCTTTTAAACCTTCTGCTCTTCCCGAGGTAGAAAAGGCCTCTGTTACATAGAGAGAGAAAAAGGGAGGCCGCCTCTAAGAGCCCCAGGCAGAAATGCACAGACTGGTGGGTACTTACTGCCTCGGTGTACGCCTCGGAGTTCTGCTCCTCGTGGGCTTCCAGCAGTTTCTAGGAGAACACAGAAGCACAGAATCACCAAGGTTGGAAAAGACCTACAAGATCACCCAGTCCAACCACCCACCCATCACCAGTAGTTCTCACTAAACCACGTCCCTCAACACAACGTCCAAACATTCCTTGAACACCTCCAGGGTCGGTGATTCCACCACCTCTCTGGGCAGCCCATTCCAGCGCCTAACCACTCATTCAGAGCAGTAGTATTTCCTAATGTCCAGAACACCATTACAAGTCAGACAACACTGCGACACCCTCCATGAGGGGGGACCTTTGCCGCCTACCAACCCCCCACCACAAACACAAACCCAGATTTGTTCAAGTTAACCACAATAATCATCTTCCTGCTGCTGCTACTCCCACCCGCTTGGTCCGAATCCAACGCAGAGCGAGTCTGATGTCCCTTAAGGCGTTTGGAGAAGAAGGCCAAACCCGTGGCAAGGCGAAAAAGCACAAAGCAAAGGGCAGTTTGCATTTCTAAATGTGAGCATGTTATTTTAATACTGGCTTTACTTACTTTCAATAGCTTGCACTCCCGTGAATCTGTGAACGCTGGGAACATTTCTTCGTATTTCTCAAGCGCAAGCTGAAAGAGAGAAGCACAGCCTCCAGCTCTTTTCACACAAAATGCCTCACTTTTTATTTCAGTCTTTCTCTTCTAGTCCTAAAACCACACAGAAAACTCAAGAAAACGTTCACAGCAAACCCATAAGCACAGGGAAATGAAGAGGCAGGGTCAGATCAGGCCTCAATCTGCTCAGAGCAAGCCGTGGCCCAAAATACCACTCGGCAAGAACCAAGCAGACACAGCCAGAGCACAGGCAGGGCAGGAAGCAGAAAACTCTGCACTGGACACTGCAGTAGCACGTGCCCTGATTTACCCCCAGGCATCACTCTGGGTGTGCTGCAGTTCACCCTTCATTCTGCTTACACTGAGTCTGGTGGTGATTCAGCCACCAGCAGGTGACAGCACCAGCTACAAGCCCATGTAACAGCCACCAGAGCCCTGTGCCTGCAAAACCACCTCCCTGCTGGCAAGGGCTGGTCAGCACAGCAGCAGGAGGTCGGGGCAACCACTCTGAGCCCACTGACCTTAGCGTTCAGCTCATCCACAATGAAGTGACACAGAGCAGCTTTGAAGAAATACTCCTTTGCGCTGTACTTCAGCAAAGGATTATCCATCGTGTTTGTTCCGACCTAGGCATAAAAAGGAATTACTGGAGTTGGGAAAGAAAGCTGCATCGTTAGGAACTGAACTAAAAGCACGACGCCTGATTAAAACTACACACAGCACCACCCAAGCGTCTGCAAATAAAGGCCATGAGAAATGCCAGCGTCTGTGCAAACAGTTATGGGGCAGCCAGACAGCTTTTTGGAGAGAAACCAAAGAGGAAAAGCCATCCCACCCTCAGATTTCTGTAACTGAGGCCCAACAGGGCAACCCAGCGCCCATCCCGGTGCCAGCCCAGGCGGCGGTGCCTGCAGGCACAGAGGGACAGGCTGCCCCACCTCACCTGCTCGTAGATTTCTATCGCCTTCTGGTACTGCTCCAGCTGTGCGGCGTAGGCGGCCACCTTCAGCAGACATTTGTTGGCTGAGCTGCAATCCACACCAGGAAGTGAGTGATGGGGGAGAACATCCATGCCACCTGCAAGCACCTGCAAGCATCCCCTCCCCCACCTGCTGCATAGAATGGTGGGACCCCACGAGCTACAAAGTAGGCGACTAACTAACACCCAGGGAAAAGCACAAAGACCTCCAGCCTGACCAGGTGTCAGACATCACTCATCTCTTTGTGCTTTCTGTGCACCCAGAACGGGCGTCCCAACCCAGACAAGTCTGCTTGCAGCGTAAGAATTCTGCACAGAAATCTAAGCATTCTTTATAAACCCAACTGGCATGACGCACGGGCACCTGCTAGGCTTAAAATAATCACGTAGGATTTGGGCATCCTACCAAAGGATGTTTTAGAAGAGCCTGTTGGGCGAGGAGTGCGAGCACGTACGCAATCTAGGGCAAGTCCCCATTTCCAACCCTTCCCTGCTGGGAGGGACCACCTCCCGAAGCCCACTTGCCTGTTGGACTCTTCTCCTTTGTAATAGTCCGCAGCCTGCTCGTAGTGCGCGATCGCCTGGGGACAGAAACGTTACGCTTGAACACCGCATCTGAAGTGGGGGTTTGGGTTAGATCAGTGCACAGTGACCGCGTTCACAAAAGCTTTTCTGCTCTGCAGATGAAAGGAGGGAGATGACGGCACGCTGCGGGGCTGCGGGTCAAGAGGGACACCCAGCAAACTCCAAACGCGACGCTGCCCTTGAACATTTGCCCGCACGCTCATTAATGGTCCCAAACTCCAGAGCGTAAAGGTGACGCTGCTGCTGCGGGATCTCAGTACCCTACAGCAGCAAACACAGGGCCCGGCACCCTCACCTTCTCGATGTCAACCAGCTCGGCCTCGTAGATCTCCGCGATGGTGATGTGGTGCTTGGCTGCGATGGTGAACCGCCCCTGGGGAGGACAGAGGTGCTGTGAGGGGAGGACCCCCCGCCTGGCACACAGTCGTAGCGTGGGCACAGCAGCTGTGCCTTGGACACACAGCTCAGCCCCATCCCCAGCCGGCGGCGCAGCCTCTTACCATGTCGGTGTAGATATCGATAGCTGCATTTAAGCAGTTGATGGCCTCTGCAGCATGTGTGTTCAGAAAAACAACACAAAGTCAGCTGGCGCGCCACGGCGCCCATTTCATCCCCCCCCCAAAAAACTGACAGATATGGAACAGCTGAGGGCACACCTGGATGTCCACGGGGCTGCACACCCTAGGCCCCTAGCTTCTGGGGAATCTCACCCACTGAGCCCACTTCAACCATCCCACAAAAGCCCCGCCACCAGGTGGTGACACAGCCATCAGGACGAGCCACGTCCAACCAACAGAAAGCATCTCTCTCACGCTGAGAGGTGGCACAAGGAAGAAACGCCAGTAATCCCCAGCAGGCTGCACGGAGGCTCTCCGGGCACACGGACCAGCTGACTCCGAAAGCCCCGGCTGCGCTCCTACGCCGCTAAGAAGATTTGCACAAAACAATCCCGGATTTTGTCCCCCATACCTTGCGGGTCTGCTTTTTTGTAGGCGTTCCCAGCGTCCACAAAGCTGGTGGCCGAGTCGTGCTTGCTCTGCAGCTGCATGTGCAGCTTGGCCGCCTGGCAGAAGGCGTTCCCCGCAGCTGGAACAGAAGCACAGCACCGAGTGTACCCCACAGGGAGAGCAGAACTGCAGGGAAACAGCCAACCACCCAGCGCTCCCCAGCACCAGGAAAGCTTTAGAGGTACAATAACCCCAAAGGTATTTCTGACCCAGGTCAGCACAGCGATGCTGGGCTCCGTGCAAACCTCCTCCCATAACGTCAGCACCCTGCGGGCTGCTATAGCTGCAGTTTAGCATGGTAAGCCGTCCCCAGACGGGCCCATTTAACAGCACAAATACTCAGCTCCCCCGGCTGCACTCACCGCTCCAATTTTTGGCAATCTTGAACATGTTTGCAGCCCTGGTGTACATCTCGCAGGCCTCCTCCACTCTGGTGTTACCCCTGGACGAGAGCAGGACAGCGCATGAAGTCTCTCTTGCCTTTTTGCCGGCGGGTTTCAGTGCCCGAACAGCGCTGCTCACAGCACCCTGCGGGCACCGCGGCTCCCAGGGCTCCGCTCCCCGCGCCGTGCCAGCGATTATTCAGCAAAACACAAGTGCGGCCACATCCACAGCCGCCCAGCACAGCATCCGCGTGCCCTCTCCCACCGAGCCGCCACCCCCTGCTCTGCCTATGGGGCGGGGGTGTCATCCGGGCCGTGCAATCCCCCTTACGCAACCCCATTGCACGCCGCGCACCCCACTTTCGCAATTTTCCCCTTTCTGCAACCCCTCCCCGTCGCATCTCCCTTTTGCAACCCCCCCGCGCACCGCACCACCCCGTTATTTTGCAGCCCCCTTTTCTTTTTGCAGCCTCCCCCTCTCCCCCTCCCAATTCGCTCACCCGAAGAGTCCCCGTAGGAAAGAGTGCGAGCCCTTCACCCGCTTCTCGGCCTCGGCCATCAGCTGCATGGCCTCCCGCTCCTTCCCCGAGCTGTCCATCGCGGCAGCGCTCGGTCAGGCCCGGAGCCGCCTCCTCTTCCTCCTCCTCCTCTTCCTCCTCCGGGAGCGCGCACGGAGGCGGGGCACGGTGCGTACTGCTCGATGCGCGCACGGCCGCAGGCTGCACAAGGCACGCTGCAGGCGATGGGTGCCTGAACGCCCCGCAGAAGGCACGCGGTGGACGCACCTTGCCGGACGCACGGGGCGCAGCCGGGTCACGATGCCCACCCTAAAGGCGAACGAGGAGCAGGTTGTAGGGGTTTTCCCCGCAGGGCCAAAGCCTAGGCTCCCAGCAGGAGGGTATCCCTGCAGCTGCCCTCCATCAGTGAATGAATACAGGAAAAGCCAGAAGAGGCAGCGAGTTTGCCCATTTTCTGTCTCCTTCCTCAAACTAGAGATGAATTTCTCCTTCTTGGCAAAGCAGCTTGGCACCAGCATCCTCGTGGTGTGCTGGATGCCAGCGCCATCACTGCAGTGCGCTTGTCCAAGATGCGCTGGGCCGCAACACAGGCTTACGGTCCAGGTGATGCAGTGGGGTCAGAGCTGCCAGGAGGCCTCACCCATTGCCAAAAGGCCCGGGAGCCACACCTGCTGCTTCCAAAGCCCCGAGGGGAACCTGGCTGTGTGCCTCCAGAACGCAGCTCCTGGTGTGCCCAGCTCCAGGCGTCACATCACATTGTCACCACTGCTCCATGGGGACACAATGATTACACAGCCTCCTCCCCAAAGCACAGCCCTGCATGGTGCTAAAGTGATGACACTGCAGTGGATCTGCAAGGCCAGAAAATCACGCTTTCAGCTCCCCATATAAAAGCACACCCCTTTTTGACCAGCAGCTCCAAAACCTGCCCTTCAGACCTGTGTTTTTCAAAGCATCCGCAGCAGAAATTAATAAATCAATAATTAATTTACCCACGTGGCTTTGGATTGCTGCCCCAGAGCTCTCTGCAGGTGCAGAACTCAATGCCAGGGAGGGGAAGGGGCCAGGCCAGGTGATCACGTTGCCACTCGGGCTCACGTAACACCAGCTGCAATGGGAGCTGCTAAGAGCTGAGCTGTCAGCACTGCGGCACCTCGGGTGCAGGTGGGACACACACACACACACACATGAGCTCCACTTACAGAGGGGTCAGGATGCTCTGGGTTACTCACACAGCCTGAGCAGCACGACGCCTCCCCTCCTGCAGGCTGCTGCTGCTCTCAATGCTCCAATGGCCTCTGGGGTTTCCTCCAGCCCAGGCTGCTGCTGAAACTGATCACCATCACACCTTGCGAAGGATCCCAAACCATCCCAGGTTTTATTTCCTGTTTTTTCAAGGCAGGACACAATGGAGCCTTTTTATCTCTAAGATCTTGGAATACAGATAGAAAACAAAGCTATCCAGAGGATCCTTTGCCCCATGGCCGCAGAGCTCTGTCATCTAATCCTCGCCCTGGAACAGCAAGATGGAATGTGTCAGACCTTACCCAACATAGAGGAGAATGCAGAAAAATTAGCCAAAGCCACTGACGAACTTGCTTCTGCTGCAAGAAGGTAATTTTGCTGGGCGGTGGGTGGTACTTATGGGATGGGGACGACCTGAGCCCCTTGGCTTTTCTTCCAGATTGGCTGAGCAGTCCAGCGACAAGGCGTACCAGGAGGAGACGCATCTCACGGCTGAGTCCCTTGTGCTGGCAGGGAGGCACGTGCTGCAGGCAGCCCGCCAGCTGCAGGGACAGCCGGACAGCCCCGGCCACAGGGAGGTGCTGGCTGCAGCAGCAAAGGGCGTCCTAACCGAGACCGTGAAGGTAACGCCAGAGGGGGATGGTGCTGAAGGGAGCGGTGGGGAGGGTGCAGCTGGAGGAGGGACGAGATGGCCCCTCTGCTGGGATGGGCTGGGGGAGCTCTAGTTGGAGCAACGGTTGTTTCTTCAATAGGATGAGAGGGGATGGCCTCAAGTTGTGCCAGGTTGTAGTTCAGGTTGGCTGTTAGGAACAATTCCTTCTCCCAGAGAGCGGTGAGGCAGTGGCACAGCTGCCAGGGAGTGGTGGGGTCACCTGGAGGTGTCCCAGAGCCATGGGGATGTGGCACTGAGGGACGTGGGCAGTGGGCACGGTGGGCTGGGGTTGGAGTGGATGATCCTGCTGGTCTCTTCCAACCTTGATAATGCTAGGATTCCCTGTGTGCTCACTTGGGCAAGCCTGCTGGGCAAAACACACCTCTTTTCATCCCAGCAGCACATACAGTATCATTTCCAGAGGGATGCAACAGTGATGCCTAACCTTAGCCACAGTGACTGTGCTTTCTGCTGTGCTAGATCCTTCAGATCGAAGGGGCTGCCGGGGCAAGGAGGATAATGCAGGCTGCCAGCTGGCTGTTGGAGTGCCTGGGCACGCTGCGGGACATGGGGGACATGCCAGGACTGCTGGCTGCTTTCCGGGACTTCTCCAAGGCCTTGCTTCTGCTGAGCAATCTGACAGCACAGCACCTCGAGGAACTCCACGATTCTCCTCGACGGACCAGCTTGGCCCAGGCTTTGCAGCTCCTTCAGAAGTGCGTTCCTTTGCTCCACGAATCCAAGCGCAGCCACCTTAGATGCTCCTGGGCTCAACGAGTCAGCTTCTCCAAAAACTATGCTTTCCAGCTGATGGAGAGGACCATCCAAGAGCTCGTTTCCTTGCTTGTCGACAGCACGGGCAGCAAGGAGCTTCAGGACAGACACGGGACCTTCTCCCATCACGTGCATAGGCTGCTGGCTCTCCTCTACCACCCAGACCCAGTGCACCTCTCTGACAGCGAGTTCAGCGCTCACGTGGAAGCAGCAGTTTTCTACTGCATGCTTCTAGCAGAGATGTGCAGGGCAGATCTGAAGCGGGATCTGGTAGAACGTTGCTGTGTTCTCCTACAGCTCAGAAAGAGCATTTGCTGCCACGTAAGTCAGCAGGAGGAACACACAAGGCCAAGCTGGGGAGGAAGCAGCCTGCAGGAGAAATGTCAAGCCATGGGAAAGGAGGTGGAGAACCTTGACCAGGCTGTGCTCAAAGCTACTCTGCACCAAATCCTAGACACCTTCTCTGAGGCCAAGGAGCCCCTGAGGCAGTTAGTAGAGGAAGCTCTTACCCTTGCAGGTACAGGGTGTTTTCCAGCAGGGCAGGGAGGATTACTGAAGAAGCTTCAGCCCCTCACTGCCACCTTTTTTGCACACGCCCAGCAGATGCTCAGAGTGGCAGACTTTGTCCTGGCCAGGTGCACCAAAACCCAAACTGCTAGAGAAATCCAAGACTGGGTAGAGTACTTAAAGAGCCTCCTTGCCAATCTCCCTCCAGTGCTCACAGAAATGAGCAGAAATCCAGCCCATACAAGCACTGCTCAGCAGCTGCAGTCCTTGTACCACGCGTGGGCTGGGACAACAGAAAGCCTCTTGCAGTGTTTCGAGGAGACAGTCAGCATGCATGAGTTCCTGAAGCTGGCTATCCAGGAAATGGCCAAGCACAAGGAATGGTGTGACAAGGCCCTACGAAGTCAGCACCCCGAAAGGCTCTCTAGGCATGCTACTAGCCTCACCAGCTGGGCTCGGTGGGTCGCTGAAGCTGCTGCTAGGTATGTGGATAGAGCAACAGACCCCATTTTCAGGAACGGCTTGCTGGTTTGGGTTGAGCAGCTGGCCAAGGCCATTCTTGAGCTGAAAGCAGCCACGGCCCTTTGCAAGGAGAGATGCTCCTGCCCCCAAACTAGGGATGTCTTTTCAAAGACAGTGAGCTGCCTGATGGATACTGCTCAGAGCATTCAGGATGGGCTGGATGGGTCCAACCACCCAGACATCCTCAGCCCTCTCCGGGAACAAGTACGGAGCGCTGACGTTGCGAAGGAGCTTGAACTCAGCTCATCCTATGGGTTAAAAAACATTACCAGCCAAGCCAAATTGCAAGAAGATGTCTTAAGTGATCCGTCTTCACAAGCAGGTAACTCACACCCAGATGTTGTTCCAAGGAAAGGAGAAATGCACCCTGTCATTACAGCACTCCTAGCAGCAACAAGAGCCCATGATACAGCAGCTGTGAACGCTGCCTGCTCTGCCTTGCTCGAAGTCTCTCACTGCTGTATCGATGCAGCAAAGGAAGCACTGCCTGTTGCTGCCTCTCCCCTGATGGAGACGCTGGGGCAGTACCAGAAGATTACCTTACTGACACCGTGTGTTATTAGCTTGGCCAGGGAAACAGCCCCAGGGCAGCTCCAGCATCAAGGCAGACTTCTCCAAACTGCACTTTCCCTCTCAGAAACCATCTGTGAGACCAAAGAGTGCCTGGCAGCCATGGCAGGCTCTTGGTACAGTCTGTCTCAACAAGTGCTTGGTTTTATCTTGGCCGCTGACTTTATGAGCAGCAAACAGGCTTTGGATGAGACCATGATGGGTATAGCAGGAGCGGTTCAGATAGCAGAGGACATTGCAAGCATGGCCTGTAGTAAGCAGAATCCCATTTGTCCTGGTGTCTGGGAAAACTTTCTACAGGTCCAAGCCAAATTTTCACATGCTCAGACAAACACCAAAGTGTTACTTGAGAAAGCAATGTCCTTCAAGGGCTCCTGCAAGTTGGCAGAGGCCAGCCTGGAGCTGCGCTGCGTCCACTGGGCTATCAGCATGCATGTGCTCCTGGGTGCTGTGGATCAGTTCATAGGCAGAGACATCCTGTTCCTGAGGGAGCTAAGAAGTGCCATGGAGAACAAGCTTTGTTCACAGAGCCTCCTGGCTGCTGTGTCTGAGATCTCCCTGAGGCTGCAGGAAGCTGCCCGGCTCTCTTTCTTCACTTGCCCTGAAGACTGCGGCCGCAGTGAAATCCTCACCCTCAGGGAAGAGATAAAGGTGCTAATGGAAGCGCTGCTGGATGCCTCCAATACCCTCTTGGTCTCTCCGCTGCCTTCTGCCAGCTTGTACATTCGCTTTGAGCTCCTGCAGAGAGACTTGGCCCTCAGGGCCAAGGCATTACTGCTCCACCTGGAGAAGGCCAACACCCAACACCTACAAGTCATCCGAGATGTGGTTGGACCAGCCCTGTCTTCACTCCCCAAAGAGTGCAGGGAGATGAGCCAAAAAGCTTTTAAAGAGAAGGCAAGTCAGCTAATGGCCAACATTCAGTGGGTCAAAACCACCCTCCAAGATGTCCTGGAGACCACGGCTCAACTGCAGTCACGGGCAGACCTGCTCTCTGTTGCAGACCACCTCCTGGTCCTCACATCCGATGCAGTGGACAGTGCCAGCCAGCTCTTCCAAAGCCACCAGGACAAAAAGCATCTCCACCTAGACAGCATTGTCTGGTACTGGTCAGCTAAAGCACACTACCTTGCCACGCAGCTTCAGGCTGTCCAGGGCATCAATGGACACATCCTGGAGCTCATGAGACAACACCTGCAAAACATGGGGGACCAGTGCTCTCCAAAGGAGTGCAGCAGCACAGCCAAGCTCTCCCCAGCCCGAGAGCTTGATGCTCTGAGGCCCACCAAGTCAGCAGAAACTTGCCTGAGCAGGAGTGGACAAGCAAGCAGAGCTGTCAGAGATGCACGTGAAATGGTACGGTAATTTTTTCCCCCATTATCTTTTAGTGCAGTATGGAGGATGAGGATAACTGGAGATCAACAGTCCAACCCCTGCCCACGGCAGAGCCAATTTCTTTGTTAGATCAAGCTGCTGGGTGCCCCATGCAACTGAGCTCTGGATAGAGACCTGATAGAGACCTTTACACAAATAAGTCCATGTCCAGAGCACTGTTCCTAAGGAGCAGGGGGCTGTACTGCCCTTCCTTTCCCTAAAGTACTGCCTCTCTCTGCTCAGCTCCTCACCTCTCAGTGAGCTTTCCTCAGGAGTAGCAGCCACTCTGCTCCCACAATTGCTGCCAGTTGCCAGGAGCTGGCAAAGACTTCAGCAAGATGATCCAAATCACTCTGCAGAGCAGTTTAGAGTACTCGATTGCACTTCTCAACTATGGGCACTGCCAGCTTACACTACAGCTACCACCCATTTGGAGATAGCTCCAGACAATGGCATGGGGCATTTGGACTTAATAATCCCATTGTGGGTGGAGACAGGAGAGAGAAAACCTGTTCTGGAAGGCAGAGTAGACTCAGCAAGGTTGCAGGCAGCCGTCCCACCTCTTTACTCACCGAGAACTGCTTCAGAAACGTGCAGGCAGGAACTTCTCAATATTGATACAATCTGCACGCTCTAGACTTCTAACTGTTCAGTTGCTGTCTCAACAGCAAGGTCCTCTCAGCACCTTCTTTTCAAGCAGCCCTGGGAAGCAAGAGAGAGAAGACAGCGACAGGATGCAGGGAGGTCCCAGCAGGATGTCCCAGCTCACCGAGGACATGGCAGTCAGGATGCTCCACATGACTCAGTTCCTGAAGAAGAAGGGCCCCATCACGGTACGGAGTTTCTCACCCCCTCCACCCCATCACTTTTATAGGTATAAAGATGCCTTCTAGAGAAGGTACCCAAATGCCCAGTGCCTGCTGAAAAACCCGTGTTATCCCATCCTTCTAAAAGCGACACTGGGTGCATTTGCCCCAGTAATTTCAGGAGTTACTGTCCTGAGAGGAGATGCAGGTCTCACGACTAGTCCTCTCCTCATTTCAGAACACACCTGGCCTTTCTGGGCGCTCCCATCTTACAGGAAAGATATTTTTTTTCCTCCTCCCCATCACATTCCCATTTTGTTTCAGAGCAAGGAGCAGCTCGTTGCCTGTGCTAGGCAAATGGCTTCTGATGGGCAGGCTGTTGTTACGTTCGGCCGCACGGTCGCAGAGATGTGCCTGGACAGGAGATGTTCTGCAGAGCTGCTGCGTGCCGCAGAGCAGACCCACACCATCAGCAGCCAGCTCGCCATCGTGGCCAGGTGAGTTGCTGGAAACAAGGAGTCTCCCCGAGGCTAAGAGAGATGTGCACAGAGGTCTCCAGAAGTCTGTGCTGGATCTGGGTGCGGTGCTTAGAGCTCAGTTACGGTTCAGGAGGCTCTGCTCTTTCTGCTGCTGTCAGCAGCCCTTTCCTCCCATTTGCCTGCCTCATTTCCCCTGGAAAGCTACAACAGTGCAGGGGACACTGCTGCTGGCTTGGGAGTACCTGGTGGCAGAGAGGTGCACGCTCCCATGCTCTCCCAGTAAAACATCTCAACATGTCTTTAAGGGTGAAAGCAGTCACTGCTGAGAGCAAGTCCTCTTCTGAGCTGCTCGTGAGCAACGCGCAGAACCTAATTCAAGCAGTGCTACAAGTTCTGAAGGCAACCGAGGCAGCGTGCATCAAAGTAAGTTAATGCTGATGACACTGAATAGGTTTTGCAAGGTGAGCTTGTGCTGTGGGGAGCTCCTCCAGCCACATCTGGTGGTGGGGATGCAGAAGCTGGCTGCTGCGGGACCCCTGTCAGCAATAGCTAGGGGTCAAGATTCCTACTGCTATGTTTCTGTTTTATGCCTTTCTGCTTTGTTTCCAAAGCCTCCTCTGCATTTTTTCCAGGCGATGAATCTGCTCTGTCACTGCTACCAGCTTTGAAGTCACCTTCAGCTGGTCCGTTTCCCATTTCATATTTGGAGAGGAGAGTGGCAGCGCCTCATTGGAGGCCTTTATTTGGAAATAGACCATGTCAGTCTTAGCCATCGTGTTGTCTCAAGATGGGCTTTGATCAGAACTCCCAAGAGCTTGCCTTGCAGCTGCCAGCAACGGCTGACTGATCCAATTGTAAATAGTTTGTGAGAGCAGACTTGATGTGAAAGCACTTTGAAAACAAGCACAAATACAACCGCGCTCTGCGCTGGTGCAGTTTGCATTGTGTGCCTTAATCTCCTACGTAGCCCTACAACTTCTGCTGAGCTCCGTGTCTTTTGGAAAGACAGTTTTGATTAGAATCTTAGTTGATGGACAACCAGCAAAAAGCATAGCAAAGCTCCTCCTGTCCATCATTACCTGTGCTGTTTAAGGTGTACTGGCTGGGTTATCTGCTGACAGCATGATGAAATGAGCTGTTCTATTATCTCAACTGTCCAGATTACAAAGTCCTTTATGACCCAGCTGCTCCCCTTTCAAAATGTATGGGCCCACTTACCAATAAGCTGACGAGCCAGCCTTATTTTTCTTTCTCTGTAAGCAGGTTTTTAAGCATGTGAAGTATTTTTTAAGCATTACTAACATTAACTAACAGAAACATCACATCACTCATACAGACATCATTACGATATATAACTTGTCCGAATGTACTCAAGCACATAAATATTTGTCTCCTTCCAACAGGGCTTGCTGCAGCCTGCTCCTGACTCTGAAGCAGCAGCAGCAGCTGCTTTTTGCACCGAGTGGAGGAGAAACCTGTTGTGGCACAGAGCCCAGCAAAGCTTGAACTCAGACAGGGATTTATTAGGCCTCCGCAAGACTCAGGCGAGGGCTGAGCCCACACTCACAGCCATGCTGCAAGGACAGTCGCCTCTGACCAGCGGTACCCCCAGGTGTCCCAGATCTATTAAGGGACATGCAATAATGGGCAGCCACCTCTAGAAACAGGAAGGGATTTCTGCTGCAGATGAGCTGCCCAACCTTGCAGATGTGAGACAGCTGGGGCTCGGCAGCAGACAATGAGGCTTCTGAAATGCTGATGTAGGGAAGACACCGTTTCATGAGGCACATTCACTACATCAAGAAGTGCCAGTTTTTGTGCTCTCCAGATGCAAACAGAAGGCTGCAGGAACACACCTGTAGCAGCAGCAGCTTCAAAGGTGGCTGGTAGGATCAGAGGGTGTTGCTCATCTGCACCAGAAAGCCTCAGAGCGGGGAGGTCTTTCTCAGGGCCCTGATCTTTCGCACTGTCACACTCCTCTTCATCTAGCAGTACTGCACAGTGCTAACAGACACCACCCCACCGAGGAGAGCTGAAGGGCATTCTCAGCAACCATCACCTTTTCTGCTACAGTAACACGACCCACGGTACTACAAAACCCTGAGGAAAGAAGAACTGAACGAGGAGGACTAAGGGATGGGGTCACTGACATCTGAAATGCAAAGGAGGCGTGTAATTAAACGTTCTGCACTTTGCAGTAATAAAATAACAACTTTGAGTGTGAAGGATTCATATTCTTTCCTTTGTGGCAGAAAAACATTTAAACAGGCTACGTATGGAAGCTAGAAACCTCCTTAATAGTCTTTTTATCACGGGGCAGCAACAGCAGGAGCTGATCTAGGACTGCTCAGTCTTTCAGAATTGCAGATTATTTTACTCTTTCAATAGCCCAAGGCCAGCAGGAGCATTTTGTCACACCTGCTGTCCCAGACTCAGCAGATCCTACAGCCTGAAACAAGCCTTCTCTCCAGAATTCCAGGGCACGCCATCACAGTAAAGCATACAGTGCTGATGCTCACCCACCTTGCAAATGTGGGCATCTGGGACACGCAGGCCCCCGACGCTGGCTGCTCCTGTTACTGCTCTTCACAGCCTCAGAAACGAGTTGCAAGTCCGAGGGAAACGCTGCTCTGTGCCGGAGGAAGGGATGGAAGCAAGTGCTTTCCCTGCAAAAGACACGATCATTTCTCACAGCAGACCTGAGCTCAGTGTGGCAGGACTGTCCCCACACCTTCCTGCCCCTCTGCTGGGCTCAGACACCCCCAGCACCTTCCCCCTGGCTTACAGGGTGGGTCAGTACTTGCACTGTCGCAATGAATCCTCTCCATGTTTCAAGAGAGAGCAGCAGCAGCAGGCACACCAGGGCAACCTCGAGCTCAGGGAAGAAACCTGCAACGAACAAACAAGCAAGCACAGGCAGAGGAGAGGAAGCAGCCCACAGACACTTGCACTGCAGCTGGGGATGGCCTCGCAGAGCTGCTGGCCAGGCCCAGCTGGATCGTGGATGGATGGAAGGAGAAAGGTTTCACATAGACAGTAAGTTGCAAGGACAAGCCAGCCCTTTCAGATCACATTTTCTCCTTACCTTGTCCTCCTCCTTGCCCCAAATGAAGCCCCAAGTTATATTAAAGGTACTTACATGGCAGTCGATCTCCTGGGTTTGAAACAAGCATTCTGGGTCCCCTTACCAAAACACAACCCATTTTCATCTGCAACTCCAACATGGATCCATACCTGGACCAACAGCAAACCATCTGAGATCCTCCAGCTATCTCAACTGCAAGGCATAACGTTTTGCCCCTGCTATCAGCATTTTTCCTTCGACCCTTATTCTTCCCGTACACCGAAAACAAGTCAGAGTTCAATTTGATGATGATATCTCCACTGCTCTGAAACCACCACTGCCTTCAGCAATACTGACCCTGCAGCACCATCACATCCCAGTCACCAGCACTACCCAGCCAACACGCAGAGAGCAGGAGGACAAGGTCCACCAAGGAAGAGGCTTAATGCAAAGAAACATTCCAAGTGGGCGGGAACCAGATAGCAATTGAGCAGACTGCAACATTTTATTTTCAATGTAGCTAGCTAGGAAGAACTACATTTCCTCTATATAAAAAGCAACCCAAAAGGCAAAAGGAGAGAGGCTTTGAGGACAGTTGTGCTCTCCGCATGCAACATCTCTGGAAATCAAAGAACATGCATGACATTTCTCACAGCGGCGATGGCCAGCGCAGTCAGAGAACAGCGCAGAAGTCTGACCTCGGGACCACTCAGCCAGCAAACTCCACTCGGATTCAATAACCCACCACCATCCGGCTGGCGAGCGGTGCGAAGCCAGGCTTCATACCTCGTGTCCTTCACACACCTCCTCTCTGCTGCTCCTCCAAGCCCGAGCTAGCTGGCAGCACGTCAACACCACAGCCATTACCAGACTTTAGCTGTACCCCTTTTAATGGTTTTGTTAAAAATGTTGTAAAGACACAATGAATACAAGTACTGCAGTTACATCAATACAAAAAAAGCAATACAAATTAAGCGGCTGAATACAAAAATACATTGAAATACATGAACACCACAATGGAACTTATAGCACTAATCAGAATTGTGTAGGTGTGAAAAAATTAAATAAAAACCTTTTTTTTTTTGTATTAGACAACTTAGGTATCCTCCACTTTTAACAGTAACTTTCTTCTAGTTATGTACTTCACAATTTCTTCTATATACAGCATAGAATAAAATACTTTTAAAAGATATGACATTTTTACTCCTCAATATGTGATATAGGTCTCTTTTACACTAAGGATATTGACTGCGTGGATAAAAACCAATGTCTCACGTTGACTGATCGGAAAAGGAGGATCAACATTTCCTCTTGAATCACCTCTTATACTTCAGTGAGTGGGTTTGGCTTGATGCGTCGGACAATCCTTGTCAATCAGTGTCTCTCACAGTAATTAATGTACATAATATTGCTTGGGTCTATACAATCATACAAATGTGGCAATCATATCTAAATGTTGTTTATGAAAGAGACAGCTCACACATATACAGGTCTTCAGACTTTCTTAATGACTTATTTACAATGAAAGTGCTTTTATCAGCTCTAACACGATACATGTTGTTTGTTTGTTTGTTTCCTACGTGTCAATTATTAGTCTCCCTGAAATTGGAAAAGTATTCTATAGAAAATACCACAGCTTTGCAAACACTATAGCGTACTGTATAACTGCATGTGGTTCTGAGATTAGCAGCTGAAAAGTGTTGATAATTATAATTTAAAAATAAATAAAGCAAAGAGGTAAACCAGTTACAAAACAGCAGAGAACTGCAATATTCACAACAGTAAAAAGACTTAAAATCAATTGCTAACAAAACGGTGAAGCGGTCGGATCGAAAGTCTTGAACACATCTTTTAAGGACTTATCATCTGACTCCCCGTTCGGGTCGTTCTCCTGCGTCTGAGCGACCTGCCCAGGCTGCCTCACCTGCCTGGGATCGCTGTACTGCGGTCTGATCAGCCCCGATAAAGCCTGGATAGGAAGATTATGCACTGCAGGTGCAGCGCTGGAGTGTTTAGCCTGAGATTTACTGTTGCTGTTTGCTTTATCTGAAGCAGCTTCTGCTGATCCTTCAGGGGTTTTTTCCGCGCTGGAGGCAGGCTTGGGCAGCGACACGTCTTCCGCCAGGCTGGGCTCGTTTTTAGCAGAATTCTTCAAGATGCTTTTCTTCTGGTTCTCTCCGTTCTCCCCAGAACCGGCAGGAGCCGCGTCCGACGCCGAGCTGTGATCTCGGGGATCATACAAGCTAATCCCGCTCAGCAAGGAGCCCGAAGTCCCCAGCCTGACGCCGCTCGCCGACAGCTTGGGCGCGTACGGAGGCAGAGCGTCTGGGTCGGGTTTAGCGGTGGCAGCTTCCGAGGGCTGTGATGAACTGGCAGCAGATCTGGCAAGGCGGGGGTCAAACTTGGAAGGGTGCGACTCCTTTGTGACTCCATGATACGCGTCCGTGTTAGACAGTCTGTGGAGCCTGGGGTCAACGTTCTTTTGTAATCGAGGATCTCCTAACTTGCTGGAGCTACTGGCATGAGAATCCACAGACTGATCCAAGTAGCCACTCCTGCCCACCAAGTTATTTTTTGCTTTCGCAGCCAGCCTCGGGTCAGCTGGCATCGCGTTTGGGTGGGGATCGCTTTTCAGGTTCCTCAGTTTATTAAGCCTCTGGTCAGCTATGAGTGGAGGAAGAGGTAAATTAATCGAAGAGACGGGGTCAGGCTTAGGCAAAGGTATTGGGAGCAAGTCTTCGGGCGCCCAAACAATATGCTTAGCAAAGTTTGGTTTCATCAGGGTAACATCCATTTTAATGTGGCTGAACTGCCTAAGCTGAGATCGGGGATCCCTTAACGTTACGCCAGGCAAAGGCTCCAACGGAATCAGAAAAGCTCGTTCTCTCAGTTCTCTTTCTGAATCCTCTTCATCATCATCCATCCCTTTCTGCTTGACTTTTACGCCCGTGTGAGGGTGGTGTAAATCTAACTTGGCTCCCACGAGGGACGAGCTGGCATGACCACCATCGCTGACCTTATGCATCCTGGGATCTCTCAGCCTGGGGTCCAAGGCTGCGGATTCCGATGGCTTTCTGGGGTTTGATCTCGGCGAGGCCCTAAGCCTTGGGTCAGCAGCCTGAGGCCCTGCACCTTTATCTTTTGCCAGCCTGGGATCAGTAGGAATACCAAGCATGTGCTGCTCTGTGGAATGCTGCTGCTGATTCCTAAAGTTTTCACTCTGTTTCTTCAGTGTTTTCAGTATTGATTTAACACTGTTCCCCTCTTCCTCCTCACTGCTGGAGTACCAGTTGACATTGTCATCTGAGAAAGAGATAAGGAAACAAACGGTCACAAGGGAATAAAACAACATCTTTACTCATACAAAGGGATAACTTCTCGGTGAAAAGGAACGGAGTAATTATACCTGGTATCAAGTCCTCATTCACTGTATTAAAACAACTGCAACATGACAAGAATTAACTTAAATGAAGAACAGAAGTAACAGAAAAAATCAAGTTAGCTCAGATACTCCCAAACTCTGCTGCATTCTCTCCACATCTCTCTCCATGTTAATCTGGGTAAATAACTGTTGTGGTTTAACCCAGCAGGTGGCTAAGCACACACAGTCCTTCACTTATTCCTTCCCCTTCAAAACTCCTTCTGCATGGTGCCATACAGTACAGAACATCCCTTTGGCCAGCTGTCCTATTTCCGTCCCCTCCCAGCTCCTTGGGCCCTCTGCTGCAAATGGCCCTGGCTCTGTGCAGCACTGCTTAGCAGCAGCTACAAACATCAGTGTGTTATCAACATTGTTCTTCTCCTACAACCAAAACATGGCATCACTCTGAGGAAAACAATTCCATTCCAGCTGAAACTAAGACAATAACCTACCTCCAAACAATTAAAATCTTAATCTAGATGAAAATGGTCTTCACTGTGGGATGGGTGAAAAAAAAGTAGAATAGTGCCTTACAGTCATCTTAAAAACAGACACATTACAAATGTGGAATTTGCTGCTTTGTTACAATCCAAATTAGAAGGTTTTGGGGAGAGGTCAAGATTCAGAATGAGGAGAAATAAGAATATTTAAAGGTTAAATTCTCAACCACCATCTTCTCCAATTTACTGCAGAGTAATATAGCTGAACAACACAGCTGCATGCTCTGATCTGTAATCTAAACTGGCATACTCACAGAAGGACATGAGTGGCCTATTCTGGCTCAGTAAAATGAGAAATGAAGATGAAACCCACCAACATCAGCAATTCCTAATGCACATTAATGCATTACCTAATGCACAGCCTAACATAGAGTTTGATCAGAGCTAGCTGCATCACACAGATACTCACTACCAGAGAGTGACATGACACAACCACAAGGAGGCAGCTAGGAGGACCATTTCCCTGTTACACTGCTTTCTGAAAGTCCTCTAAATGGCAGGACTAGTTACTGAGAAGCATCCAGTTCAGAACCAGTCTAGAAGCAGTTCAGAACCACTCTAGAAGCAGTTCAGAACCAGTCTAGAACGAGTTCAGGAACCAGTCTAGAACCAGTTCAGGAACCAGTCTAGAACCAGTTCAGGAACCAGTCTAGAACCAGTTCAGGAACCAGTCTAGAACCAGTTCAGAATCCAGTCTAGAACGAGCTGGAAAGAAAAGCAAGTCCCTTGCTTGACCTGAAAATGCTGACTTGGTACTTGTGCACTCACAGTAACAACAAATGGTAACATGATGAAAATTCAAATCAACAGATTTGTTCCAGTATAACATATGGTCAACGAATAAGTTTTGAACACGAACAAAATTAACTCTACCTTCTTCTTTGCTCATTGCCCTTTGACCCTGGCTGCTGACAGAGTCTCCATCTCTCTGATGCTTCTGACTAAGCCTTACATACAGGGCTTTCTGCATTGCTGGAAGAAAATCTGGTACATTAATGGCTGGTTTATGGCCCATATGACCACTCATGCAGTCTGACTCGCTTCCACCTTGATGAGACTCTTGAGCCATGAGGTGAGCCTGGTGATCTGTAAATTCTCCATGCCACGTTCCATCTGCAGCACAAAACAACAAAGCAGTCAGCAGCTGCTCTGCGCAGGCTTTTACAGCACAGCAGTTAAAACACAATAAAGCAAAATTAATGGGACATATTGCATGACCGTGGTGAAGACTTTAAAGGAGGTGTGGCTCTCTACAATTCTTTCCGCTGCTCAGCATTGAAGCCATGATGATTCAAAACTATACTGCTACAAACAACCACATCAAGGAACAACAATTCTTAAATGTCCTTACCACCAGAGTTATTAGCTGGCTGGAAGTTATGCACAGCTTGATGAGAATAGTAATTGTCATAGAAATCAGCTGGGTTCTGAATAGGCTCATAATTCATATTCGGCTGTCGTTCACCAGGCATCTGCTGGTACTGCGGCCCCGGAGGACAGTGATTATCCCTTGGCATGTTCACCATGTGTCCTTGAACTCCGGGGGCATTGTAAGATCCACCAAGACCCGGTGGTGTCAGAGGAGGACCGCCCTGCTGTCCTTGCATAGGCATGCCGCTCTGGCTCTGCGGTCCTAGAAAGCCTGGTGGGACACCCTGCATAGGAGGACTCTGCGGCATTCCTTGAGGCCCTCCGCATGGATGATGTCCAGGAGAGCCTGGATGCATTGGTGGTCCATTATGTCCTTGTGGCATGCCAGGTCCTGGCCCTGGGCTGGAACCTGGGTTATACATATGCTGAGAATGAGGGTCATTTCCCTGAAATGGCGGTCTAGGTGGTGATGAGCTGTTGTAGAAGGTTGGTGGCCTGTAAGCAAAACAAACTTAATGAATCAAATTTTGCACCTATAAAGGTCAACAGCCTACTAGCTATCTCCTCTCTCTCTTCACTCTTACAGATGGCTGGGCATACTTACTGGATCTCAGCAAGCCTTTGGTCAAGAGCTAACCATAAAAAGCTTTTAGGAGACTGAACTGGGAGACTGAACTTTGCTCAGCTTGCAAGCTGAGACAGACAAGGCAGGCACAGAGTCAAAACAAGAGCCAAAGGAGCAGCTTTCTGACAGGTCAAGGCTCAGTAAGTAATCCTTTCAAGGAGAGCATTAAGTAAATAACTGATAGCCTGTGTTTGACAGATAATTAACTTGGCAATGTACTCAGAGATATACACTTCTGATGGAAACAAAGAGGACTTGATGCATTTAGGTAGCCACATCCTAAGGAGAATTCCACAGAAAATGCAAAAACCTACTTTTTTCCAATTTTGTGTGCTAAATCCACAGTGGGCTTCACAACAATTTCAAAGAGAGATGGTATTTTCTTATAATCTCCTGAAGGATCTTGATAATTCTCTATATCCGACTCAGAAAAGGGATATTGCTCAGCTGGGGTGGGCAGAAGGCCCACACCCGGTGGTGGCTTAGGGAGAGGAACTATGCCACGCTTTCTGAGCTCCTCCAGTTCCTTCTCATCTTCATTTTGTGGTTCCTCCTCATTATTCAAAACCTAGAATGAAGTAATAGAGCAAATAGCTTGTAAGTTTATAGGCACCAGTGGACGACTGTATAGAAGCCCATTTCTCTCCCAGAGTCACTTTAAGTGACATCAATTTTAGAATTCATCACATTTTTTAGTGTTAAATTAGCATCATTTTTCTGATAAGACCCATCATATGGTAACTGTTTAAGTAACTACTTAGCACAAAGGTCAGTACTTCACAATCATGCAGAAGAGGCAGCTCATTCCTTTCTCCACCCAGATGATACCTAACTTCTGGGTAGGTAAAAGTAGGCAACGTAAAAGCCACACTCTTAGTTACAGAGAGCACAGAGATTTCTACTGAAAGGGAGTCAGAAAGAATCTGTGATTACAAATAAAAGCTGGGAAATTAAACAAGTCTAACACAGCAGAAAAATAACTGGTGGTAAGGGGGATTTGTTGTACAGGACCCAGTCAGACTTGCAGTGCTAAACAGCCACAGGGAAGTCTGAACATTGTTTTTGTATAGCATCACATTTGCCCAGAGCCCCATGGACATTTCCAGGAGTATCCACCATTCTTTTTGGGAACAAAGCTCATGTTTACAGACTACAGACTGCTCACCTTATCCAGCAGCTCTTTTGTTTCTGCAGTCAGGGGAGCATGAGAAAATTTGCACTTATCTCCTTGATAACATTTTGCTCCTGTATGGTAAAACTTGCAAGGGAATTCATGTAAGCAATATGTTAAGGATTCCTAACAAAGGCTGATGATCAGTTTGCACTCTGACACATCTATGAAACTCAGCTGTCAGTTAACCTTCAGTTCTTCAGGAACCTTAATATCAGTATCTTAATACTTTTGAAAGCTAACAGCCAACTTACCTGTTAGATTCATTTGTCACTCTACTAATCATTATCTTACTGTCGCCTTAACATTGTTTTTGACTTGACAATGATGAAGAGGAATAAACAAAGCTAAAACACAGCAGGGATTAAAAAACACACAGCCATAAGGGTATATAAAATATATGGATAAACACATCATATTTTGAGCAAAAAAATGATTTTCCTCTAGTACATCTACATAGAAACTGGCACAGCCTCTTAAGAAGAGAAAAAGCCACCCCCTAAAATCATTTATGGGAATGAGGAGTAAATATGAACAGTCAGTTGAATCCAGGTATTTTTTTAAAGGATATTGTGCAAATAAATGCAGTTCTCTCCTTTGGTGCAGTAACCCTGTATGTAAAACTTGCAGATTTCCTTTTTCTTTTCTATCTCTGCATCATGATCAAATTTACACTGCTCTCCCTATAAGTAAGAAGAGAAACACGTTATCAGTCTGAAATGCTGCGTAGCTCCATTTCACATCTCAAGGAAGCATTCTCCTACCCTGAATTTAAGCTTATTATAATTGCTAACATGGGATTATATTGTAAGTCTGCCCCTAAAAAAATACAAAGAGGGGAAGTGGGACATAGAGAAACAATTGCTGAATCTGGGTTCTAAAAAATACATTTGATGGTTACAGAAAAAAAAGCTGGCCTTACTGTACCAGTTGTCTTCTCTGTTCCCACCTAGCAATTAGCATTAAAAAGCCATTTAAACCAATACCTTATTGAAGTTACTTCACATATAAACAGCAGTGCACTTCATCAGTAAACCTGCCCCTGTTTTAACAACACGTGAGATAACCGTAAGGTCCAATAAGAAAGTATTTGATTCTCCCAAGTAGGACGTGAAGCTGCCAGCCCTGGCACGTTGTACATGAGGGTTAAGCTGCTAGAGAGGGGTTTTGGTACATTCTTTGTAATTATTTTCAAGAAGAATACACTAAGAGCTCTTCCAACTACTTGTCTTACAACTGAAGGTGGCAGCAGATACTCATCTCACTGAGCACAACATACCCAAATACATAAAGCCACCAAACACGTGTTCATTTCACTTGCCCCTTCGTTTGGGGAGAAAAGCATACTAACTCTCATCCTTAATTTCGCAATACAAAACAGCAACAGAAAATGTTCTATCATGACATACACAGAGAAACTAGATAGAAATGGCACTCACATCTTTGAGAAGCAGGGAGAGTGATTTGTAACTGACTGAACTACTCTGACAGCACAGGACTCAACCTCACAGCAGCATAAGCTTCAAAAAGAAGCAATAGCAAAGTTCTAATGCAGTAACGGACTGTCTTGCTAGGGATTTGGCTGGGCAGCTGACTGCTCTGCTCTCTTCTTCCTGTTGCCTTCCACTTGCTGGCTGAAGGAAGATGACTTCAATTCTTTGGTAAGGGAACTATTACTACAACCTCACTTTTGACAGAGAGAAAGAATTCAGCATAATTAAGCAATTTCTTCAGTGATTCAAAATTACTGGTAGCACAAAACACAGAAATAATCCAATACATTCAGAAATCATTGACTATCTACAGATCCCATGCTTGCAAAATCTGTTATATTTAGAGATGAGACACCGTCAGCCTAAGTTTATAATACTATCAAAGACATTTTTGCTGCGTATATTAGCAAGCAAACACAATCACTTGTTAGAATCAGCCAGCATGTAACAGAGGGGATATTTTTCCACAAGCACTTCTGTTACCATTTATCTATCAATACATAAAACAGAGGAAGTCAAAACACAGTTTCAACCTACAAGCTTTCCTTGCATCAGCTGAAGTAAAAGCAGAACAGTGCATCTTCTCCCCTCCCTAACACCAAAGAAGTAGCCAACCAGACACAGTGCATACCTACCTTAATACATCTCCCTTCAAGGAAGTATTTACAGATTTGTTTGCCTTTGTGTTCCACTGTGTGCTGATTTATGAATTCCTGACTCATGTTAACCCATTTCTTCACTGGTTTGCCATCCTGAAAGAAAAATGAACACTCTGCTGATGTTTACTTATTTAGTGAAGCTGCAAAAAATGCTAAGAGCACGTCTGGTGCAGCAGTTACCCCAAAATGTGACTGACTACGCCAGGATTAAGTTCTTAACACTATACCCACAGCTCAATGGAAAGGTGAACACACATACCTTTTCTTAGCTGCTTTAATACTGATTTTTGCACTCTTTTGCAAATATAATCAAATCAGTAATTTCTTACAGTACAACTGAGACAGGGGAGGTTTAGGTTGGATATTAGGAGGAAGTTTTTCACCCAGAGGGTGGTGACGCAATGGAACAGGTTGCCCAAGGAGGCTGTGGATGCCCCATCCCTGGAGGCATTCAAGGCCAGGCTGGATGTGGCTCTGGGCAGCCTGGTCTGCTGGTTGGCAACCCTGCACACAGCAGGGGGTTGGAACTGGATGAGCATTGTGGGCCTTTTCAACCCAGGCCATTCTAGGATTCTATCTAAGTAAGTTCACTGGACGGACAGAACATCTCACACTTCCTCTGGAAATGTTAAAAAGCAGGGCTGACTCATGGCTACCAACTAAGTCAAAGTGCATCCTGACTCAGAGCACCTCTGCACATAGGACTTGGGAATCACTTCTGTGACCCATCACCATGGTGATACTTATGTCAAATAAGTAACTCTCAGTTGCACAACAGCCTAAATGCAACATTTCCCATTTTTTTCCTCAAAGCATGCAGTGTTTGCTGCCTGTTGGCACACCACAATCTTTAATCTTCATCAGTCCGTCTGGTAAGCACATTGATTAATAGCTGGCACTGCCATCCTACAGACAGATATCAGAAAGATGACACCCCGTTCCAGACACCTTGTTCCATCATTGTGTGCCCTGGCCTGAACCACCACTCAGTTTCCACCTTCCTCTGCCCTTCTGGATCCAAACTGCGTGACTCTTTGTGACAGAGTTGCTCCCCCATGTGATGAGTGGGAAGACTTTGGGCACATAAGTGTTACTGACAACTCAGCAGCACTTCTGGGAAGAGAGCAAGCAAAGAGGACTGAACAGCAGCTCAGGTGGTGCACGACCTGCTAGCATTCCTCTTGCTGCCGAGGAGATCCTGAATTGTCAACCTGCTTACCTTCACAGTTCCTTCCCAAGTCCACTGTTAGCAAATCCTTATTGCCCACCTTACCACCACACATGGTGTTACGTTCAAACAAGATCATTTACTGGCTTTAGTAGTTTAACAAATGTCCAACCAAATATGAAGCATTGCCTGTAACAGTCAGAAGCTGAACAAGCAGACCTCTAATCAACCTCCTCAGCAATAAGGCTGTATTTAGCCAATCCTTCCCCTCTACTCCCTTCTCATGTGATTTTTATGTCTTTAATGCAACACAAGGTAGCCATCTACTGATCTGATCACGGAGGGAAATCAGGCCTTTCCAACGGCAGACTTCCACAGAAATGGGCAGGGATCTGAGTGCTGATAGGAACTTCTGAAATGGAATGGGGATGTTTCTCCACTGTAATTGGACTGAAAACGTGAGCATCGGTTCGTCTGGCAAATCAAGCAAAGTCACAAAACATTAACACTAAGAATGAGTAGCGGATTTTGTGACATTGGAAAGCAGACATCCTCAAGTTAGATCAGCTGAGATCTGCTCTCCATTCTGAATGCATTAAACTTGGAGAAATCTCAGCTGTTTCTTTCAATCACAGTTTTGAATCTAATACTCGATCCCCCTCAAGATGAACTCAGATGTTACATGAAAACAATGCCCCAAGTCCTTCTGGGGGCACTGAAAACCAGTGACCATCTCACACCTCAGAACACTTGAAGCAGTGGCTCAAGGAAGGTTGAAATGCTCCAACTGAGAGTTCCAGGGATGTGGCTCTCCATCAGAGGAGTCTCATCTAAATGAAAACCAAGGTATGTATCTCTCCTTTTCCACAATTAGCTACGGAAAGAAGAAGAATCCTTCATGAATCAGATGAAAATTGGCAAAGGCTGTGAAGGTAGCCATTTTTTTTTTGCTGAAAAAGCTGAGGTTAATCAGTAGTAGCAAAATGTCACCTTTCAGAAGGTTAATATTTAAGTCAATGTGCCATTCATAACCAAAGCTCATCAACCATATTCTATTATTTTTTGTATTATTTCCAAGAAAATGATCTATTAGCTTAAGTTCCAGGCTGGATGTGGCTCTGGGCAGCCTGGTCTGGTGGCTGGCGACCCTGCACATAGCAGGGCGTTGAAAGTAGATGAGCATTGTGGGCCTTTTCAACCCAGGCCATTCTGTGATTCTATGGTTCTAAGTTATCAACTGTACTTTGTACATCTAGTGCAGGAAATTCAAGTAAAGGGATTTAACTTTTCTAGAGAAGAGAACAAGTGAAAAAACACGTAGCTATAAATACACCTCTGTTAAAGCAAGACACCCAGTCATTTGAAACAACTGCATTAGAAAGTTAATTCCACATACCTCATGAAAGCCATCAGACCCTTTATTGCCCCCTCTTCCTCTTCCACGATCCTTACGCTTCAATTTCTTTTGCATTCCACGTCCTCGACCAACACCATAATTATTACCTCGTTGAGAAATACCTGAAACACAGCAGTAACCTTGTGAAATGTCCTCCACAAGTACAGCTATCCAGAGATATCAAACACAGGCAAATATAACACTAAATATCTTTCTGCAATCTGGATTCCTAAATGCTATCCTGAGTCGTGAGCTGGCAGGTAGAACTAAACCAATTACAATTCTGTGCAACTGCCTGCTCTTTGAAAAGCTCTTCAAATCAATGGCAGGCTGACAAAGTGCAGGTACAATTAATCCTGTTCTAAGCAGCTTCTCACAATTGGAAGTGCAGAGATTATTTTAAACAAGCCCACATACTTGAAACATGTGGTGCCATCTGGGCACTTTCTGAACACAGAACTAATCAGTACAACTGGCACCCAGGTGTGCACATATACCTGAAAACGTGAAAGAAACCAAAGACCATAACCTAATAGGACAGAACATCTTTGAATATAACAATACTCAACTGCCTGGAAGCTTCAAGGTGGTAATTTTCCAGCTATCAGCTCATCATGAGTCACAGTCTGAGCTAAAAACACTGAGACAGAGTTTCTATCTACTTTCTTATCAATTTAAAAGCAAAGAGGACAAGCTCTGTAGATGTCACACCTGCTTCAGGTGGAAGCCACCCAGCCACAGCAAGGCTGATTCCAAGTGACTTGCAAAGACAGAGATCCTGAAGCAGCATCACCAAGCAGTATGTGAAACAAACATTGGTTTGCCTCAGTTAAGTAGATTCTGCCAAACTTATGAGAGTTTACTTAGTTCTGAACCAAAACAGGGTCATCACAAAAGGAAGGAAAGGAAAGCTTACTACCTTTCTACACAATGGCCTCTTCCTTGCAAACTAGTTAAGATATTTACACTCCCATAAGAAACCCTGCTCAGATTTTGTGTGGCAGACAAATAAAGGGAGAACATTTTTCAAACTGAATCAATGCTTTCCATTGGTGCCAACTTTTTGTCTCACAGAAAAATCAAAGAAGTGCCATTCTTCCAGATGGTAGATCAGGATACCTCTGTAAGCAGTATGCACTGCCTCCCTCACCTAACCTTCCACACCCCAACACGACAGATAGTATCAGGAAGATGAGGGAGTCCAAGGCCTCTTCACAGCAGAGGCAGAGATGTAAGCTGGTTCAGTGAACTGCACTACAATGTTAAGGAGATGACCAAACACCACATGAAAGGTGCAAGTAAAAGTGCTTGCATAATTATGTTTATGTAACAAGTAAGTAAAGGCAGCAAGACTCTTTCTGAAGTATGTTTCTTCAGAGAAACACCTCCTCACTGGCCTTTGGATCAGTCCAGCTCTGAACAGGAAAAAAAGTAGAGAAAAGAAAACTGAAAAGGATAGTAGCACACTTATGGGGCACACTGATAAATGAAGGCACCCATCCAAATGTCCAGGTACCTTAAACAGACCTATATATTTTTGGCCTAAGTCACACTTTGGAATTGACAGGTCACAAACTCTTTTCTTCACCCTTTCATGAACTCCACCAGAAAGTCACTTTACAGCTGTATGATTTCTTAGTCAGGCAGTTGCACAATCTAGATCTTGTCTGTTTTTAAACAGGTTATTTGTTTACTATTTACATATTACCCAACACTCGATCTTCTTCCTCAGTAAAGGCAAGAAGTGCATCCATATGATATTATTCCTTCCCAATAAACAGCATGCCACATCCTGATGAGACTGCAAGCCCAAAGGAGAGCCACTGTTGGCTGCTCTCCTCATGCACCTCTCAACACAAACACTCTGAGATGACACAACTGCCATCATCATCAACACTACAGCTAACGATTCAAACCATCTTACCTTTCTGGATCCCTTTCATCCCCTGTTTTTTCACTGGCTCTTTCATAAATGGAGGTCCTAAATCACTACTGGAGGTCTCTTTAGCTTGCCTGTATTGTTTAAGCTGATCGGCAAAGTCTTCGTCTTTTTCCTCCTCGTTATAATTACCAAAGTTTTCATCACTGTAATGACTGTAGTCATCATAGTCCTTACTTTTTACAGTTTTTTTATGTTGCATTTTCTGTGAACTCATGTAGTTTCCAGATACGTGTCCATGCTGTATGAAAGGGATCGTATTATTTAGAACCAGCTCAATATTTCAACCACCACCCCTCCAAACCGCTCCACAAAACCAATTGTTTTTATGCTGTTACACTGTCATGCTGACTCCACATCTGCACAAACAAGCATTAATAACAATGAAAATCAGTTATCCAGTAAAAATCAGTACTTTTGACTCTGAATGCATATAGGGAAAAGTTGTTTCTTGTTTTAAAAAGAAACCAGCCAACAGAACAGCATCAGCATTTATACTCCAGAATGCTTCTCAGAGGGACTGACAAAGAATTTTCAGCTACACGAACATCTGCATTCTAAGTGGTACTTCTATAAAGAGGTTCTTCTAAAAACAAACATGTACAGCACAAGGAAAAAATGCATTATTGCTTACAACGTGTTCAGAAAAACATTGTATATTCAGATCCTTCACAGCTGAACTTACATATGTAAGAATACACGGTGGCACTTGTGTTTCAAGAATTACTTTAACTATGTTACAAGCAATATAACATGCAAACCATTTCAAGGCTTTCACACTTAGTTTGGAGGCTTTGTACTAATAGTACATGTCAACAAGATTCTTTAATGCTTGTTTTGCTGGAATCTGAGAAGTTACTGGACGTTTGTCAAGAAGCAAAGCTGATGAACTGGTGGAGACTGCAAGTGAGCTGCTTCTTGGAACTCAGGCCACTTTGGTGCACAGAGTAAAACAATTTGAAGAGTATCCACTCAGCGAAAGTCAGCAGGGCTGAAACAAAGATCCTGTGTTTACATTAATAACAAAGCTCTCTCTTAGTAACAGCAGGCAGAATTAAAAGTTAACTTGTTAAAACCAAAATACAAACGGTTCATTAGAACCGTGATTAAGATCAAATCTTTCCCTTCGTGATCTGCATATCCTGATCATCCTGGACGCGGATGATACAATCTGTCCCGTCTCCATCAGTCAGGATGAAATATCCCTTACGGCCACTCCCAAGCCAGTCCTGTCCCTTCTCCAGTTTCAGCAGACAGCATTTTCAGCTCACTAATAAATCAAGCTCATTTGGAGTTTTCTGGAATGGTTTCAGGCTGAAAGGAAAGCATCCTTTCCTCTGAAGTAATGCAGTTCCATCAAGCCTCCAACTACCCTATCTCACTTGTCGAGAATGGCATTTTATTTCACCCAGCGATCTCAGGAGAGCTATTGAGCTGACAGACTGAGAAAAGCCAGGACAAATTGAGCTATCAGAAAGCAGCATCAACTCTAGATATTTAAAGGTGACTTTTCAAGAGCCTGTTCCCTCTCAGTACGGTCTAAATCCAACGTAGCCTTCATTACTTCCCCACAGCAGAAAACTTGTATCAAGTTTGTTTATACCACCTACATTTAAGTTACAGATGATGCTTTACATCTTGAAATCCACTCAGAGGACACGAGAACTACACGTATTTTCTGAAACTGTGAGATAGGGCACTGTGATCAAATCAGCTTTCAAAAACTGCATCTTTGACATTTGCATTTGTAAACGTATACCCAAATAAGCTCATAAGGAACCAGCTTAAAGAAGTACTACCTGACTGAACGAAGAATCATAATCTCTGTATGAAGAGCTGCTGCTTTTTTTATGTGATCTTTCTGTACGTTCAATATCAGAGTCATGGCTGTAGTCTGAACTGTCATCACTGGAAGGGGAGTTATGCTGAAAAAAACAAACAGAAGAAAACAGCTGTCTAAAATGCTGTTATATAATTTATTATGCAACTGGTCTGCTGCATATTAACTTAAAGAGAGCACTAACCCAGTATATAAAAACATTTTCTTAACTGTCCTGAACCTCTGCCTCTGGGGGAGACCAAAGAAAACACACTCTCTGATGACCCACTCTCTTTATCAGAGAAACAGATCTGATCCTATGAGGCTTTTGCATGAAAACACTGAGGGTTATGCAGTTACTCTGGGTTACATCAGTTTCCCATGGGTCTGCCTCCAAGCCCTACTTCTTTGCAACATAGCTGAGATGCTGCTGGAAGGCTAAAAAAAAAATCTTGGAGAGGGCTAAAAACTTGCATATGACCAAAGAACAGATCAGCATCCTCTCACTGTCTGCTGAGAGAAAAGAGCATTGGTTCACACCGGGTGCATTTAGACGTACAGCTTTGCAGAAGATTTACAGGGACAACTAGCTGTACACAAATTGATTGTAATTCTTCTGCCACTCTCCTCAAAACCATACCAGAATATTACAGCGCTGTGATTTTTAATCAATGACAATCAAATTTAATTTTTCAGGTGAAAAACCTCCTGCATCTACTTCAGAATCAATTAAAATGTACATTAACCACATTACCTTAATGAAATGTTACTGAAGAATTCACTCACCTAGCGTGAAATCTTCCATTTCCATAAATACAGTAATTAGCTGAACAAACACAATTGAGCAAGGAAGCTCATTCCTTACTGCCCAGCTACCATCACCCTTGCTGGTAGTGAACACGCATCCAATGAAGATGTCACAGAATCACAGCATGGCCCGGGTTGGAAGGGACCTCAAGGATCATGAAGCTCCAACCCCTCATTACAGGCAGGGCCACCAACCTCCACGTTTAATACCAGACCAGGCTGCCCAGGGCTCCATCCAACCTGGCCTTCAACACCTCCAGGGACGGGGCATCCACAGCCTCTCTGGGCAGCTGTTCCAGCACCTCGCCACTCTCATAGGAAAGAACTTCCCCCTGACATCCAACCTAAATCTTCCCTCCCCTTTTGTGATGCGTATCACAAAACAACAGTTAGACTCAATCTGATTTTGTTTTTCTTTTAAAAAGAAGTCAATGAAGCACAGGTTTCTTAACATGCATTTGGTTTAGAAGCTTACTTGTTAGCTTTGCCTATCATCTGGAATGTGCTATAGCTTGATTATTTAATGATATATGATCTCTCACCCCACACAAACTATCACTGTAACGTGTGAATATGCACTGCCATGTGTCAAAAATCTATTTAAACAAATTCTTCAAGACTGAAATGCACCATTAAGATAGGAAACTCAAAAAAGGCAGAGTCCAAAGGCCGTCCAAACAGCAATACTGTTTCAGACGACTTCTCTAATTCCTTGATTCTTCTCTAAACCTGGAAAGCTGCTATTAAAACAATCCACCTCCATTATGTGGTTTGCAGTTCCTAACCTTATGCTTATCCCTTCTTCTCCTTTTGGACTTCTTCTTTTCTTTTTCTTTTTTGCGTTTCTTCCGTGATTTTCTATGTCCTTTTTCATTCTTCTGTTTATCATCCTTTGAACCATGTTCTTTCACATCTTCATAGGCTGCATCATCTATCTCACCATCCTCAAGCTCTCCATCTTCTCTGTAGGAGGAAAAATATCAACATAATTGTCTCATTATTACCCATCTCAACTGTATAACAGCACAGTAAAAAGAAAAGCACGCAGTATTTCTTTCCACCATTGCACTGTCACATGCACACAGACACACACTACAACACATGCAACACCCCCGAAATACTCAGATTTTCTTGTGAAGAAAAATGGAATTAAGTCATTAACTGTCCTTTAATCGTACTGCCAAAAAAAAAGAAGAATTAAACCTCTCAGAACAAAGGCCTTCTGTTCTTCCATTCCAAGCTAGTTAAAACTGCAGCTTCAACATATCACCCACTGCTGCACCTAAATCCACTTCAAGCTGAAAAGGCACTTTAACCATTTGGAGAAGAGAAGGCTTCAGGGAGACCTCATTGCAGCCTTCCAGTACTTGAAGGGAGCATATAAACAGGAAGGGGAATGGCTGTTTACAAGGGTGGATAGAGATAGGACAAGGGGGAATGGTTTTAAACTGAGATAGGGGAGGTTTAGGTTGGATATTAGGAGGAAGTTTTTCACCCAGAGGGTGGTGACGCACTGGAACAGGTTGCCCAAGGAGGCTGTGGATGCCCCATCCCTGCAGGCATTCAAGGCCAGGCTGGATGTGGCTCTGGGCAGCCTGGTCTGGTGGTTGGCGACCCTGCACATAGCAGGGGGTTGGAACTAGGTGATCATTGTGGTCCTTTTCAACCCAGGCCATTCTAGGATTCTGTGAAGTGCAGGCTGGCACAGCGTAGACATTTTGTGGAGGTTAGGCAAGAGAAACTCATAGGCAGCTGAGACATGCAGTGGGTTTACTGAAGCAGTACATCCCTGAATCACAAAATCTGTATTCCTCAGCGTAGCCAGAATTATCTGGGAGACAGCAAACATATATTTTNGACTGCAAACATAAATGAGCAGAACCCTAATGCATTAAGTAATAAATTAATTGTAAGCAACTATTAATTTCTGGTGATAGCTGAATTCTATGATATGATGTTAAAGCACTGATGAATTTCCAGAAATGCTCCACCTGCAGCACTTTCACACGTCTTTATCGTGCTCTACTTGCAGAACAGACGCAGCCCAATTCAAAGGCAATTTCCCCATGGAAATCATACATCCAGGAGTAGCAATAACACAAACCAACAGTTGGGAACTGCAGGGAAAAGAACGCACTGTAATACAAACGCATTTCCTTCAACACACCAACCAGTTCCTGCAACTAAAGCTGCGTCTGTAGCACCTCAGTATAACGACCAACGTCCTGAGCAGTTCCAAAAGGGAGAATTACAGTC
The DNA here is from genome assembly GCA_016647715.1 of Pavo muticus. Lineage (NCBI taxonomy): Eukaryota > Metazoa > Chordata > Aves > Galliformes > Phasianidae > Pavo > Pavo muticus. Next base: position 1,193,858 of record JACDJE010000216.1, read on the forward strand.
ATGGATAAGCTGATATTTCACCTGGGAAGAAATCTATCCAACACAACACAAACTAATGTCTTTCCAACCCCTACTCCTTGCACACTGCTGCAGCAATCTCAATTCCTCTTCTATCGATTGGCATTTGCTGCTTTTAGCAGTGAATACACAGAATACACCACTTCCAAACTTCAATAACTGGGCTCTATATAACAATCTCTATGTTACTTTCTGCTGCTTCTGGAATTCAAACCTTACAGGAACTCAATCCTGAATCTTTACAGAGATTGCTATAAAACACCACTGGTGCCCCAGCACTGGAAACCATCACACTCTCAGTGCAGTGCATTTAGCAGGAACTCAAGAAATGCTGCCAGCTGGAGCAAGGGGAGAAGCCTGCAGATAGCAGAAAATCATATACAAGATCACAACAGGAAACAGGTTTTCTTTAGAAACCTTTACAAACTCTTAAAAGTCGGAATCCTCATTTACTGGTTAACAAACATCATAAAACTTGATCCACCTGATGGAGAGCGTGTTAAAACAGCGCTGTATGAAACAGGACTGCAGCTACATGCTAATGAAGGTCGGACTGCTGAGCTCCTTGCAGGATATATTCTGATGTCCGTGGGAATGCAGGAGTGGGAGACAAGGAAGACAAGTCCAAGAGTCATCATCAATTGTGATCTGTGCCTCTGTGTATTTCAGATGACGGAGAAACTGGGCATCAGAGGCTTTCAAAGCCTTTTCTACACATGGAATAATGAAGATCTTTGATCTGCTCAGATCTATGCTATGAAACAGCTGAGAACAATTACACCATTAGAACTGCACAGATACTTCCTTTACATACAATTGTTTAAGCAGAAAGCTGTGTGACATCCGTGTCCAAAGTCTGGACAACTGCTGGTATTTGAATAGAAACAATTTGGTAACAAAAACAACCTCAAAGCTGCTGATAGGTATTTCTTCTGCCAGAGAAGGAAGTGACAAACAGCTACAAGACCCTTAGGACAGATTGCAAAGCTCAGAAAAGCTGTAACTTATCAAGCCCTGTGGCATTCACATATTTAGAGATGATTTGTCTTCCTGAAATACAGGGATCTAAAGGCATTATAGGAATACTCCTGTCATTGCCACATTTCTATATGCCTGTGCCTTGCTGCTGAGAAAGGAAGAGGCAGGTGGCAGGCCTTGATCTCGCCTGCAACAGAGCTAGATGAAAAAAAGTAAAATGATTTGGTATGTGTAATGCCACAATGAGCTGCAAAGTACCACCGTTACAGCAGGGCAGCAAAGTCTTTGGCTACAGCAAATGAGAACGAGCCCAAACGCAGCAGTTGCACAGGCAGAAATGAAGGTGAGCTGCTCACCTTTGGAAGACCTCAGGGAGGAAGGGATCTCTCCAATGAGGTATGGGAAGGGGGGGATCCCCTGGGTTGGCCCTGCTTTCCCACCAGGTGCTCAAGCACCGGTTCAGGCTGTGACTTAGCATTTCCACTACAGCACGCAAACCAAAAGATGCCTGAACTAAACCCACCTTGCCTGCTGTCTGCCTGGGATAACAAGCTAAAAGGACTTATGATGCACCACGTCTGATGCTGCTTTGCTCCAGAATGATCCTGAGGGACCCTGACTTAAACAAGCCACTTCCATTCAACAACTGTTCCTGGTGTAAAAGAAAGCAGCAGCAGGAATGAAATGAACCCGGGACCCAGAGGTAATCCTGGTAACCTGCCAACAACAGTACTATTAGATAACTTTGTATCTATTATTTGAGAAAAAAATAAACTGGTAGTGGTACTTACACAAGTAAAACATGTATGTACCCTGCACTAAGAAATAGGCAAACCCAAACTATGTGAAACCAGAATGCAAGCTCTCCAGTGTGCTGATTCTGAAGGCAACAGGAGTTCTTCCAAAGGTGATCCACGATGCTTTTTAAAGGAATCATGAACTGCTGGTGGTCCATCAGTATAATGCAAGTACTAGATATCTGCATTTAGGCTAGACCAGTTTGAACAATGTTCGAGCAGCAGTAATAGGACCACACCAGAGCAGGCACAGTAACACTAAATAACAGAATCAAGAATAGAAAACATTCCTTACATTGAAATTACATAGCTACAATAATACAAGATGGAGACAATAGGAGAAATGCACTGAGAGGGAAGAGCTCGCTCTCTGTTGAGCTAATGCCTCAAGTTCAGACTCCTCTCTTCCAGCAATGGAAGTGGCATCCAGCCTTCCTGTCTGACTGCTTCCATCAACTGCCCTCCAATTCTTCATGCACCACCACCAGATCTGCAACAGGTTTAAGAGACTGCAAGAGGAAGATGGCAAAAATCCCCACAAAAAGAGCCAGGAGGAACCTGAAGTTCTCACTGCATCCAGGCTTTAAAAGGTTTAGAAGATCTGGAAGGCACCTCTGAATTCTTAAGGCTATTTGTCTCTGTAATATCAGGTTTTAAGCTTCAGGAACAAAGCGCTTAATTCCTGCCCAGAGCTTTGTCAGTTAGTTTGGTTTGGGTTTGGTTTTATTTTCAGTACTTGTAAGTGAGGGGAGCCAGAATGCATTTCCTCCTCTGAGGAAGAATATCCAGCTCTCCCTTGCCTCTTGGATCATAATAAAGCAATACAAATTGAAAATATGAAAATTAGCAGACCATACTTAAATGATAGAAGAGGGAACCAGAACACAATAGAGTTTATTCCAGTTAGTTTACAATCTTGGAGTGCTGAAGCCCTTAAGCACACAATGACTCCTCAATGGGCGCTGAGGGCAGTAACAGGCATTAGGGCAGAAGGAGTAATTAGGCTAGATTAAATCACCGTGCAATTTGTCCACCTCGGTCCTGTACTCACAAAGAAGCAAGCCACAGTTCTGACCTCCTGTAAGAAGAATAAAGGCATGTGCCAGGGAGAAGAAAAGGGGAAAAGACAGACACGACTGCTGTGTTTAGTCCTGCTGCATCTCCTGGAACCTGCTAGAACCCAATACTGTTAGCAACCACAGTGCACAAACCTCACATAGGACTGTGGATCACCAACTACCAAGAAATGGAAAAAGAAGGAAGGAAGTGAAAACAAATACTCCTGGATCACCAGAGAAAATCGTCCTCTAGATATGTCCTGCAGACAGCTCTGTCTGCTAAGTCATGGCAGGCAGCAAACTTCAACAACTGGAGAAGACTCCAGAAGGGACCAGAGAGATGCACAGAAAGCAAAGCTCACTCTGAGGACATCTACCCAATTAAAATGCTTTCTTCAGTAAAAAACAGGCTGTAAATGCTCTCTGGGAAATAGGCATTTGCCAGTTATCAGCTCCTTCGGGAGCTGCTGTTGAGTATTTATTGTTCTGGGATGTGTGCAGGGCTCAAGTAACCCTCCAGGTAGAACCACTGTGCAGAATCTCAGTAACACTATCCTTTGGATTGCATTTCAAAGGTAAGCTTACCAAAGTTCTCTACTCTCCAAACACTTCCATTATCTCCACAAAAACCTACAATTTTCCAAGTGCCAAATTCAAAGAATGCTTAAAAAAAAAATCTAAATCGCTGCATAAGTGTAATTTGAAAACACAATGGTCCAAAATGTACCATTTCTTGGAAATAATTTCATTCCAAGGAAGTCTGAAGGAAGTGACAGGGCAGAAAGCACCTTCAGTTCAGGCCTTTTTTCCACTTGGAAGTGAGAACAGGAGAGCACTACTGAGCGAGCACAGAGCCTTTCCAGCACTTATTCCACAGAGCTGGCTGCCAGCAAGCAGCTCTGGGCAGGGCTTTCGGTGCTCCTGGACTACCTCCTTTCCCACTGTGAGTAATGGAAGTCAACAAACAGCTGTGGTCTGGAAAAAACACAGCTAGTGGCTGATTTTCTAGGAAACAGGTCCTAGTTTCATGCTGCTTCCTCTCTGGCACATCCCTACAGTCACGATGCTGATGTAACAAGAGACGACGGGAACTTCTGTTTTGCACAGCACAGCACAGGGAGGATTCTGAAGTTACACAGCATCTCAGTACGCTGATGTTATTGCTGGAAGTGTCTGACCAAAACAGCATTTTCTTCATCGATAAAAACAAGAAACCATCAATTTATTTTCTACAAGGCTTCAGCTATCTTTCAACTATCCTACAACGCAGCGCAGAAACATCCTTCACTCAGATCAGTTTGTGATGTGTTTCCTATACGACCCACACCTCAGGAGTCAAAAGATGGCCTCTGCTTTGAAGGAGCAAACACTGGCCAGCTGTTCTCACCTTCTGCCACGTGTTACTGGCCCAAATTCTATACTTGCATTTGTGAAGGCTGAACTAAACCCGATGCATCTGCTGTCTCTGTATTTGATACATGTTCTTCTGCATTTCCAAGGAGAAAAAAGAATCAGAGCAAAGGAGGAGTCAGAAATCATAGAAGAAAGGCACACTTGAGTGGATTCCACACACGCTGCACTGAAGTGAACGGGCAGTGCCGTATGCACTTATGAGAACTGCCATTAAAGGCACTGAGCTCCCCAGGCTGGCAGGGACTGCCCAAACCACCATCAGAAGCTGAGAAGACAAGCTTGGAGACAGCACTTTCTCCTCATCCACTTCCACAAAGCGACAGCTGGAAGACAATACTCAAGCTGTAAGGGCATACCAGTCATCTTTTTGTTCCTTACGTTGTCAACCATCCTGAGCAGCAGACTCTTAGGAAAAGCACATTCCTCTCTGCAGCACCCAGCCCATCCATGGGTGACCTATCCCAAAGATTAGGCAGCAACTCCACAGGTCACGTATTGGCTTCACACAGCAGCCTGTTGCACAGATGAGACATCTCCTACTGCATTTTAAGTCCTTTTGGAAGAGAAACCACAGCATCTCCATTAAATACCCAGATTAAGTTGGTTGTTTGGCTACCGCTGCCTGACCTGTTGGAGCTCCTTCACGAGAAGTTCTGGAGAAGTTTAATGATTAAAACAAGCTGGCAATTGGTACCACTATTTCCTCACAACCCGTGGGAGAGCAACGGCAATCCTGATATCCAAAACACAGGCAAAGCAAAACTGAATAACATCACCCAAACGCCACGAGGTAAAGCCTAAGCCAAGGCAGCACACTGGCACTGATCCTTTCCTATGATCCCTGGACAAGGACAACTTACCAAGGAATGAAAAAAGCTTTGGTTCCTCTCCAGGAAGAGCTTCCTCCAGGAGCCAGGCAGGAGAAAGAAGCAACACTGCTGATGGATCGCTCCCTAATCCACCATTTCCAGATACTTGGAACTCAGATGGATACGTGGAATAAAACCATAAAGCATTTCCACCGCCCCAAATGTATTTCAGTACATCTCCAAAATGGATTAGAAAGGCACGGAAGCCAAATTATTTGGGCGGGAGAGTCAGTCTGGTAAAATCATTGCAAAACCAATTATACAACATGTGAAGTAACCCACCATTAGTCCAACATTTACAGCTCAATTTCTACCATTCGGACTCAGCTTTCAAACACCTACCTTGCCCTTAGCCCGAGTCCTTTCTAAAAAGCACATCCCTTACGTTCAAAGATGTACAACTGAAGCTCCCAAAGCCCAAGACACAAAAAGTAAATGCAGCTACTCAGTACACCACCAACTGAGGAAACCAGAAGGGTTTGTCCTTTGGGACTGCCTTTTTAATCCCCCTAACACAGTCACTCAGTACACATGCACCCACAGCAGGTGCTACACGAGACTCATAGTGCTGCATACACTAAGAACTTACATGAATGAAATTGCACAACCAAGATGTGAATCTATATCAAATACTATTTTAAGTTCATCTTTGGTAGGTTTCATTCACAGCTGAGGAAAGGTCTCATGTGGCCTTCCAGTACTTGAAGGGAGCGTATAAACAGGAGGGGAAACGGCTGTTTACAAGGGTGGATAGAGACAGGACAAGGGGGAATGGTTTTAAACTGAGACAGGGGAGGTTTAGGTTGGATATTAGGAGGCAGTTTTTCACCCAGAGGGTGGTGACGCACTGGAACAGGTTGCCCAAGGAGGCTGTGGATGCCCCATCCCTGCAGGCATTCAAGGCCAGGCTGGATGTGGCTCTGGGCAGCCTGGTCTG
>JACDJE010000216.1:1208329-1242343 GCA_016647715.1 Pavo muticus
AAAAAAAAAAAAAAGTTTTTAAAAAATCCCATGTTTGAAATAAAAGCTCTGGGTGCTCATCCCAACAGAAACACACACTTCACTTGCAGCCATCTTTGTTACCATTAAAAATAGCACTATTGCCATTAAAAAAAAAAAAAAAAAAACCACAAAACTAGTAAGCAGTTAGGTCAACCATGGGTAATCCATGAGGTAATTTACCTCATAAAGTTTACCTAATGTTAAGCTTCTCCATAAAGAAATCCTCCCTAAGGCACAGGCATGTGAGGGTGAGATTTCTCACAGCACCAAGGCTGCTCAGATTACTGTAAAACAACATTGACAAAAAGTACCTGGTTCAGCCTTCTACCCTTATGACATAGATTACATGGCTGTATGAACTATGTATACTGTTAAGCTACCCATGTGTTCTGTTCCACCACACAGCCTGTGTGTGGAGGTTGTGCCCAGTTTCCATGCTAGAGCTGAAGGATCCTTAGTTGAAAGGATCATTAATCTGACTGGTTTGAGTAGCAAGCTGAGCCTGCAGGCAATCAGCTTCACTGGGTCTAGTATTTCTACGTTTTCTGCTTCAAAATAAAACAAGTGTCCCTTATTATAGTTCAAACTTGTCTTGTCCAGGAGCTCCAATCACTGTGACTAGCAGTTTCAAAATAGCTTTTTTCTCTGCTTCTTTTTTCTTTTCTTTATTTCTTTCGTTTTCTTTTTCTTTTTTTTTTTTTTTAAGAAAAAAGAAAACCCTGTGTTGTCCTCCAAAGCTCCCCAGGAGCTCCCCGGTCTGTCACCGCAGTCCTCCTCAAAGCAGGAGCTCTTAAAGCAAGCAGGGGCCTAGAGAAATTTCCATCTTAACCAAGACTGATAAGAAAATTGTTACTGACACAAGTGATTATTGGCCAGTGGAGGATTAAAATCTGTATTGAAAAGATAATACAGGTACTTTCGTTATCATCACATTAATTACTATTCTATTTATAAAATGGAGGACATTCAACACTCATGAAGAAATCCTTAACAAAGCCATGGAGAAAATGCTGAAGAGCACTACCGAAGTCAATAGTGCAGCAAAAGCAAACCAAACCCTTAACTGCAGCAAGGGGCATCTCATTTTGTACTCTATCTCAGGCATTGTTTGGGGCAGGTCCCACTTCTCCTTTCAGCAGCCCTTGCTGGTAGAGGTGACTCAGCTGGTTGCATTCTGATGCTGCTCTTGTTACTCTTAGCATCTCTTTCTGTGCATATCATTTTGCATTTTCAGTGAATTTCATCCTCTTCTGCAGTACCGCATCTCTAAGTCGTGTACCTTAACCTTAGGATAATCTTGTCCAACTCAAATAAATAGCATCATCTGCAAGTGCTGTCATTTCATTGCTCATCGTTTCTTCCATTAACTTTATGTATCTATTTACAACAACACTGGCACCAAGACGGAGACCATCCCACCTGCCAGGCTTCTGCACACCGAGAGCTGGCCATTCATTGCTCCCCTGGCTCTGCTGACTCTCAGCAGTTCACAGCCCCTGAGAGAGCAGTATTTGTTGTTCTCTAACGATTTTAATGATATTTCATTTAACATTGTCTTTTGAGGGACTTTGTCATAACTATTTGGAAAAGCCTCAAGTAAGTTACATCAACTTATTTTCCTTTGCAGGCTAGTCTCCCTGGCTTACAGGGCTTTTCAGGACATATGACTCTCTTTTTCCAGTGCCAACAATCCTAACACAAAAATAAAAAATGAGAACACCCACATCGGTCCCCATTTGGGAGGGGTGCTCCTGCATTTGCTCTGCTCCAACATAGGACATTTTTCCCCTTACACACACACACAAAAAGTGTCTTTGAGTGTTGCCTATGCGCGACTGCCTAAAATGCCGTACAACTGGGGCTCGTTATAAGTCAGACAAGAAACAGTTGAGTGCAGAGCGAAGCTAACAAAGCCTGCCTGCTTCCCTCTGCACTGCTGGCTGAGCTTGCTGAAGCGTGGTCTGTGGAACAAAGCATTTCCCATGGAAGAAGCATTCCCATTATCCCACTAGAGCTCTGCTTGTGCAACAGCCTGACTCATGCTGCAGCTTTTTGCTCCCTGGCACTGCACAGAGAATCTCTCTCTCCTACCTATTTGGCATCCAGACGCCTGAGGTGGCTTCTTACCTCTGGGTCATCTTTCTGCTCCTGTCTGCCAGGCAGAGAGGAAAAGTGCTACTGCATGGGGCTACAGGTAATGCTATTCCACATAGAGTCAGCTCTGAAGAGCACAGGGAAAGTAGCTCTTCTTAATCCCTTGGACAGCATGGGTGGGAGAACTCCTGGCCCTGCAGTTTCCCATGTCCAGCCTCTGGCTTCCACACAGTCAAGGAGCCTGGCTGTGCACCAGGCTACTGAGGAGCCATCTCCCTGGAATTGCACATCCATGCCCCCAGACAGTAGGAGCTTGGGATCCCTGCTGATCTGATGCCACGTGCCAGGCTAGACCCTGGCTAAGCAAGCAGGGCAGAGAGAGCATGGACTGGTTCAACCAAACATCCAGATCAACACATACATTCATGGAAGTGAAGCAGCTCTAAGGTGTAGCTAGCACTGCCACAGCACATCTCCAGCAGGGCTGAACTGGAGCTCCAGGGAGCATGGGCAGGGGTAGGGCTGCTGGTCGGGGCTATTATGACTAATTGGCATCTTCAGTATGCGAGTGTCTCCATGTGCTGGATGCCAGCACCATCTCCCTAGGCAATAGGAAAAAAAAAAAAACAACCATTTCAAAATTCAGAATAAAAGCCCTGCTTTTCATATAGTATGTATGGGGGTGTATGGAGTTTCTGGGCTTTGTGCAGTGAGAGAGATCCCTGGCATATGGTGGTGTCCGGGCCCCTCTGGGGTGTTTCTCTATGGGGATACAGCACTGAGTCTGCTCCCTGCTTTTGGGGACAACTCTTTCACTGGGGGGGTTTGCATAAGAGCCGTGTGTGCTCCTTGGGCACAGTTGTACCCACAACATTAATTTTAAGCAAACAGAAAAATGTGTCAGTACCAACAGGGTAAAGCTGTTTATTTAAATATCCTTACGTGTGTTTGCGTTGTCAAGGAGAAAGGTATGCCTGTGAGAAGCTTGTGAATGGCTCTTTTTTTTTTCAGCATTTTCAAAGTATAACTAAATTTGGCAGTATCAGATAAACAAATTCCCCAGTACACTCTCTCAGATATCACAGATATACTGGGATCTGGGGTATGGTGTCTATGGCTTAGCAACATACCTAGCAACCATAACAAATAAAAATGTCACGGTTCAGCTCTTCATTAAGGCCTGTAACAGGATTAATAAGTGTTGTGGAATGTGTGCTTGTGCTTTTGCTTTAGCGAGGACTCAAACCGTGATATAAATCTGTGGGAGGGAACAGGGCAGCGTAAATGTATGCACTGAGCACCAGTCTGGCCTTCTTGGAGGTGCTGGCTTGGCACAGCTGTAATGCAATCCAGATTTTAGCCTGCCATTTAAAATAGCTGTGTTAATATTCTCTTCTGCGTTTAGCAAGAGGATTGTCACCTCTGGCTTGTGGAGATCTCTCTCGTTAGGCTGAGGGTCTGTTTGGTGCATGTGTGATGGCACCTACAAGGTTTGGCCATTCATTGGGTTGCCCAGATTTGCCTTAAAGCCCCTTTCCTGGGCTGTCTGACATTGGGATGTCCTGTGTTGCTACACAGACACCTGGGAGAGTGGGAGGGATGCCCACAGTGGCTTTCCAGCACCCTATTCTTATATGCTCCGGGAGGAGTACTAGATCCCTCCTTGCTGGGATACACCTACCATGCCTACAGCATGGATGGATTGTCAGGATGGTCTGCAGCTGCACGCATGCCCCACGTGCTCTGGATTTCCACAGGCTGCCAAGTGGGAAGCAGTTGGAACAAGATGCTATTTCCTTCTCCATCCAGCAGCTTTCGAGATGGGCTTGGATGTGCACGGGCAGACAGTGTGGGCTCCAGGTTGTTCTTCTGGCTCTACTACGAGCCAGGTGGGAGAGTCACTCAGGAAGGCCAGTGCTACAAGCATTGGGTCATCTCTTCAAGCCTCAGTGCAGTGCAGACCATGGCAAGGTGACTCCAGAGTGAGCCTTTGAGGTGAAATCCCAGCTCTGCTGCCAGCATGGCCCTCAGGATTTGGAACAGCGAGGCTTCTGAAGTCACTCTGTGCTTTTTGAGAAATACAGAATTCTTCCCTTCTGAACTGGGAGGCCAAGAGAAGACAGAGCAACTCTAGGAAGCTTTGTAAGGAAACCTGGAGAGAATCTCCTCTGAGGCAGTGCTGTGGAAAGGATCCTCCTCCATTTAATGCTGCTGTCATTCCCTCCCTAAAAGGGGAAAGAGATCGGTACAGGTCACTGGGTATAACATTCAAGAGGTCCAGGGCCATAGCCGAGGTTAAGTCTTGATGTTTTGTTTCTGGGGAAAAAAAATCATTTGGTTTCCTCTTTCCTTCTGTGAACATATTTGGTCTGGTAGATATTCCAGGAATCTCTCTATACATTTGGATTTGGGGGTTGCTGCCCTTCCTGAGCAGGGGAGGGCCCTCGTCGGACCTTTGAGGGGAGGAACGCTGGCTTTGGGACTCTCCCAGGGCATGCAGAGCAAATCTGGAGCCAGCTGCACGGGGACTGCTTGCCTTCAGGGCCTGTCGGGGAGCAGAGGCAAACCTAGCTATTTCTTGGGCTCTAAAATGTTATTATCCCAATGAGAAGTTGTATTTACCAGGGCCAGAAGAGCTTCACACTGCACATTCCAGGCTGCAAGATGTTGCAGTTGCTGCTCTGGGAGAGGGAAAAATCTCCTTTAGTCAGCTCAAATGCTGGCCAGAGGTTTCCGGCCCAGTCCAGGCACAGCAGAGCCAACCTGAAACTTTTCTGGGGCTGAAAGAGAGATCTGCATCCAGCTAAGGCTGTGAGACATATAAGCTTCCGAGCTCTGATCCCGGCCCTTGGGGCAGGCCAGAAACACTTGGGAGGACGGGCACCACTTTGCAAGCAGAACAGAGATGCTCCTACATGTCCCTGTGCCAGTCCCCTGCGTCTCCGTGCATCTTGAAGAGAGGAAACCCGTTCACCCTGGCCTTGGGAACTGGGAAAACGCTGTCAGTGAAGGATTACTCTGCAATGAAAGCCTCCAACGCAAAGGTCCAAACACCCATCCCCAGCCTCATCAGCCAGCTAAAGCATCAGATGGAAACTATTCAGAAAGTCATCCTCTCCTGCTTCCCAGCCGAGGTGCGCTTCATCCATCCAGCCTGGCTGCGGGCGGGATTCGGGCTCTGCCACACTGGGAAAAACCACGTGCAGAAATCCAGCAGGTGGTTGGTGTTCCCTTCAGCCCCCAGACTGTGCCAGTCTGAATCCTCCAGTCCCTTTTCAAGGCTGTTTGGTTCCCCCTGGCTCACATGGGGCATGAGGCAGTGCAGGTGCCTTGTGCTGGGAAACCGGGGAGAGGGGAAGGAAGAGACCAGGTCTCCACACAGAATGCTCCTTGCAAAACCCGAGGAGTACAGTTTGCTTCAAAACAGTTTCTTCACTTGTGCTTTTCAGTCCCTTTCCCCTTGGCATATGGACTTCTTTATCCTAGGAGCAAGATTTCTTTAAATCTGGGCTAAGTTCCCAAGAAAAGAAAGCAGCTTTTTGAAGGGCTACCAGGTGTCATTGCAAAGCACTGCTCTGCTGTGTTTTCTTTCCTCCTGCACGGCCCTGAAGCTTTTCCACCCAAAGCCTGAGGTACTTTGGCCAGGCAGCTCCCCAGCTTCCCAGCAGCTCCCCGTGCCTGTCTTCATTGGCACATCCCCACACTTCCTTCCTCTCCTCCCCTGCCCTCCCCGGCAGCATAAAGCAGGAGAACAAAAACAACAAGGGCAAGTTACAGTCCTGTAAACCTGGAACCCGTTCCCAGTTGGCTGTGGGTGAACACACCCGACACGCGCTGCGGATACTTTATTCTGCTCTGCACCTACTCAGAGGCTATATCATCCTTTAATTGTACTAAATGGAAAAGAAACATGCATAATGTTTTTGTGGTTTACATGCACAAGCGCTGCACTGGGGAGCAGAGGTGAGCACCACAGTGGTGCCAGGCCTGGGCACGCGTTGCAGCACCATGGCAGGAGCCGACCCCACAGCTATTCCTGCAAGAGGACAAGGGGTGTTAAAAAATGAGATATTCACACCCTGAGCTCTTGCAAGACAAGCACCATGCTCAGCTGAAGCCATCCCCATGGCACGTCCGTGCCAGGTCATGGGTGGATGCAGGTGCATGACCCCATCCAAGAGGATTAAGGCATGGGACAGCCTTAGGTCCTTCCGGCCATCCCTCATCTCCAGCTCATCGTGTGGGATGGCACCGAGTCCTTCCTGCATCTCTGGGGACCTCAGGATGGCCGACCCCAAGCCGTGCAACAACCTCACTTTTAGACAGTCCCACCCCAAACTTTCTGCTTTGGCTGTGGGCTGGGAGCTGAGGCTGGGAAGAACTCCCCGTGCTCCGAGCGGTGCAGTGTGTTGTGCCATACAGCCTCAGGGCTTGCAGGGCACAGCCGCCACAACCCCGAGCAGCACCAAGAGCTTGAGCTCCGCTCAGCAAACCCCAGCTGGGGGTCTTGGTGTTCAGAGGGAAGCAAGCCCAGCCCAGTGCAGAGGAGGGCTGACAGCACCACCTTAGCTTCTTTCCTACAAAAAAGGAATCAAAAGGGAAGTAAGCACCTTGGTTTCTACCTGCTGGTTTGCATTGTGTAGGTGCAGAGGTTATAGGATGTCCCCCTGGAGCTGTGGGCAAAAACAACGCCCTGCTCCCGCACTCAGCAAGCAGATAACCCGCATGCAGATTGCTGCACCTCACGTGCTGCTTTTTCCGTGGAGGTGGGTGTAAAAAGCACCTGGAGACTCAGACAAAATCACCGCAATGCAGAGGGGGGACAGCTGGCTTCAGGGCTCCAGTGCTTGCTGGCACCCGAAGTGCTTTCGTCTGGAGGATGCTGAAAAGGGACCATAGCCGCCACGCACATGAGAGCATCCAAACCCCGCAGCCGCCCCCTGGTCTGCCCTAGAACTCATAGGCAGAGACGAAGAGTGTGATTTTGGAGAGATGCTTGGCCTGAAAGGTGCGGTCCAGGTACTCGGACATGTCCACATCCACCTGGATGGTCTGGGGGCCCTTCAGGCTCTGCACCAGGATGAGCTCCCCGGTCTGCCGGTCCGAGCGCTGCATCACAAAGTGACCCCGGTTGTTGCCTCCCACGATGCCAAAGCGGAGACTGTCGGGTCCCGGCCGGCCGGGTGCCGCCGCCGTGGCCATGCGGAAGAGCGGGGTTGGGGTCAGCAGGTTGGAGGGCAGGGGCAGATAGTGGAAGGAGATGGTTTTGGGCGCCTGGTGGCACGATCTGCTATCCATCGGGCAGGGGTTGCGCTCGCACTGGCTGCAAAAGGGAAGGGAGGAGGAAGTTCGGGGGGGTCCCCCAGTGGTCCTCCTCCCTGCAAGGAGGGACTGGGGGGTCGGGATGCCCTGTGCACAGCAGGGCCAGGTCTGACATGCCGCACTCACAAGGGTGATGTTTTCACATAGGTGATGTTGCCGCCGGGCTGGGGACACTCGGGGCTGACGCACTGGAAGCCCCCGCCTGTGTTGATGCACGTTGTGCCCCGCGTGCAGTTGTCCCGCGACAGAGCGCACTCATCGATGTCTGCAAAACAGGCGGGCGACAGAGACCTGGAAACCCTCATTTCCAGGTGCATTTTGGCAGAAAACAGGTGAAACGGAGCAAACCTTCAATAGGAATAAGGAAAGCGTGGGAGCTTCCCACCCTGCCGCTTGCATCCCTCCCTGACCGTGCACTGGCCTCCTTCAGGGTAAGGCTGCAAACCCAGATCTGACAGGAATAACCATTAAGTTCACCCCAAAATCTCACTTTCCATCTACTCCTGCTTTTTCCTACTGTTTCTGCCCAGGGCCAGCAGGGGTTAGGGCAGCAGGATGGGCTTGTTTTCCTAACTTTCTGCTAAGCTCGTTGAATGCGTCAGCACACCAAGTAAGGTAAGGGTGGCTTACCTAGCAGTAAGACCAAGGGCTTTTCTTGTGGATATGTGTTGGGAGTGTTACCAAGATGTTATGAAAACATACCGCAGCAGCAGAAATCACATTGAAAATGGGAAAGCGTGAGATTTTTCACTATGAACAACCTTTGGGGCAATCATGCAAGGTTGGACAAAGTGGGAAAGCTGTCCACACTGCCTCACCTTCACAGCTCTTGCCATCGCCCAGCAGGCTGTACCCACTGGGACAGGCACAGCGGTAGGAGCCGGGCAGGTTGACGCAGGCGTGGGCACACAGCCGTGGGGCTCCTTCTGCCTGGTACAGCTCACACTCGTCCACATCTGTAGGGAAACAAGCGGAGCTGCACACCCACGGCCCCTTACTCCTCGCCCCGCAGCCTCTTCAGCCCTTACCCTGGCAGAGGCTGGCGGCGGCTGTGCCGCTCATGTGAAAGCCAGGCTCGCAGCGGCACTGCTGGGCGTGCTCCACCTGGGCACAGCGGGGCTTGCGGCTGAAGGCAGGATCAGCTGTCGCGCTCCATGCTGGGGGCTCTGCAGGGCACCAGGGGCAAGGTGAGTCCAGGACACAACATGCACCCAACCCGAGCCCCCTGTGTCACCCACCTGTCTGCGTGCGGTGCTGGCAGGCCGCCCCGCTCCATGGAGGTGGGCAGAGGCAGCGGTGCTGGCCTGGCCCCTCCACGCAGGTGCCGCCGTTCTGGCAGGGGCTGCTGGAGCATGTGCTGAGCTCTGCAAAAAGCCAGGTTTTGTCTGATGTATTTTGAAGCGGCATCATAACCTGATATTTCACCAAACTTGGACCACGAGAATCCCTCTTGTTCCAATAAGCCCAGGTTGCGTCTGTACTTGCAGCCAGACCTGGACCCCAGGAAATGCTCCCACAGCTGTAACCACATCCAGCCCTGTCAGGAAGGGAAGCAGTACCTGTGCAGCGCGGCTCCTGTCCGCTCCAGCTGCCATCGGCCTGGCACATCCGTGTGCTGGAACCCTGCAGCTCGAAGCCAGGCTCGCAGGCAAAGTGCACCTCGTGCTCCACCAGGTACTTGGTGCCGAACATCCGCCCGCCGGCGGGGGCCTGTGGGGCTGGGCAGGACACTGCAATAGAGCAAGTGGGGGGGAAGTGTTGATCTGCCTGAGGGTAGGAAGGCCCTACAGAGGGATCTGGACAGCCTGGATTGATGGGCTGAGGCCAGTGGAATGGAGTTCACCAAGCCCAAGTGCCGGGTGCTGCGCTTTGGCCACAACAGCCCCACGCAGAGCTGCAGCCTTGGGGCAGTGGCTGGCAAGCTGTGCGGAGGTAAAAGGCTGCGGGGCTGTTAGCTGACAGCCGGCTGAACGTGAGCCAGCAGTGTGCCCAGGTGGCCAAGAAGGCCAGCGGCACCCCGGCTTGTGTCAGCGGGAGTGCGGCCAGCAGGAGCAGGAGGTGACCGTCCCTCCGCAGTGGCACTGGTGAGGCCGCACCTCGAGTGCTGCGCTCAGTGCTGGGCCATCACTGCAAAAAAGACACTGAGGGCCTGGAGCGTGTCCAGAGAAGGGCAGCAGAGCTGTGAGGGGTCTGGAGCACAAGTGTGATGGGGAGCGGCTGAGGGGACTGGGGCTGTTCAGTGTGGAGAAGAGAAGGCTCAGGGGAGACCTCATGGCTCTCTGCAACAACCTGAAAGGAGGCTGTAGGATGAGGGGTAACAGCCTTAAATTGCAGCAGGGGAGGTTCGGGTTGCCTGTTAGGAACAATTCCTTCTCCCAAAGAGCGGTGAGGCAGTGGCACAGCTGCCCAGGGAGTGGTGGAGTCACCTGGAGGTGTTCCATAGCCATAGGGATGTTGCACTGAGGGACATGGGCAGTGGGCACAGTGGGGGTATGCTGGGGTTGGACTGGATGATCCTAGTGGTCTTTTCCAACCTTAAGGATTCTATCGAATTCCAAGAGCAGTGGGATGGGGTCAGCAGGCAGAGCCACAGTGGTTCATCGGCAGCATCCAGCCCCAAAAGACCAAAGACCCTCGAGCTCACTGCTCACCCCATCCCAAAGCCCCCATGACTCCCTGGCACTCACCAGGCGCCGGCTCCGGGGCTGCCTTGGCCAGGGCTGCATGCAGTGTGCTGAGGCGGCTCTTCATCAGGCGCAGGCCCTCGGCGAAGCGCGTCTCCTGCCCCTTCAGCAGCTGCTGCATCTGCCGCACAGCTGCCAGGAGCTGCTGCCTGCCCGGGCAGCCCTGCGGGCACGGCAAGCACTCAGCACCCACAGCCCCGGCACCCACCTGGCTCCTCCAGGTCCCATCATTTGCCCCCGTTGGCCAAACACGGGGGTGGTTCTGAACCCAAACCTCGTGTGGGAAATCCCTAGCTGTGGCATGGCCTCCTACATCCTAACGTGACATCGCTCCGATAGCTTTGTTAGCCCTGGGAGAGATGCCACAGCTCGTCCTGCTGGAGCTAGAGCCATGTCCCACTTCCATATTACAAAATAATAGGAAAACAGATGTCTTGTGAGTTCTTCTGGGGCCAGAAACACTTGTGGGACTTCTGCCTGCAAGCTAATGGTTACCAAGGGACTGACTCATGCAGGCGACGGGCATCTTTATTATAGGTTTCCTGAGGAATTAACTGAAAACCAAAGGGAAAGAGCGAGAGCCGAGCAAAGCAGAGTCAATTTTCAAGCCTGGAGATTTGAAGAGCACGTGGAGCAGGGGATGAACAATCCCTATCAGGAGTGCACAAACCCGTGTTGTGCCCCGACGTGATGGGAAAAGGAAATGGGTCCAAGGCTGGGACCGAGCAAACAAAGCTGCAGGGCAGGGGCTGATCCGCTTTGCAAAAAGCTACCGAGGGGTTGCACAGGAAAAAAGAAAAGCCAGCCCTCAACGACGTGCTCGGGGCGCTCAGCATCATCCCCAGCCGCGGCTCGGGGCTGTTTCAGGGTTGCCGGGGATGAGCTGAGCCCTGCCGGCAGCTCTGGGGTGCACAGCACAGGAAGAGGGAGGAAAAAGCAAATAGATGCCTGGCATCCCGCGCACTTCAATAAACAGCTCTTTGTTAGGTCTGATTTGAACTTCAGGAGCCAGCAGAGCTCCCTGCGGGGTGCTGAGCCGTACCAAACCCCCACTCTCCCATAAAAACAGTGGTGCTTTTTGCTCTGGGCGTACTTGGTCGTGATTTCAGGTGCGGGGAAATGTAAAAACAAACAAACAAACAGCAACACAAAACCAATACCGAAGCTTTGCTTTGCACTAACAGCCTCCGTGCTCACACCTCCCTCCCACAGCGCTGGGTGCCGGAGAGGGGAGCGGAGCTGCAGCGGGACGTGCGTTCCCCGCTTGGCTCACCTGCTGGGGTGGGGAAGACAAATTGCATCTAACTGCGAGGGGGGATTCGAAGAGTTGGGGGGTGGGAGGGTGCGTTTAGCACGCTCTAAGCCTCCTGCTTTGGGGAGAAGGGAAAGCAGATGAGATCTTGCAGGAGGCATCCCCGAGACCCCGCAGCGCCCAGCCCCGGGGAGGCAGAGGGACGAAAGGACGCACATGCGGATAGCCCAGACCCACGCGAGGACGAGGACGAGCTCACCTGGGCCGCCGGTGTGGCCAGCCGTGCCGCCGGGAACAGCAGCAGCAGCGGCAGCAGCAGAGGGAGGCTGCGGCGGAGCCCCGAAGCCATGGTCCCGCGGTCGAGCAGGGCTCTTGGCGGGAGGAAGGCGGTGAGCTCCCTCCGCCCGGCACCTCTGCCTCCTGGCTGGGATGAGTTATCCCTCCCACGCCGCCCTGCGCACCGCGGCCGGGGAAGCCGAGCCCTGGCGAACGGCACGGCGGGTGCCGGGTGCTGGGTGCTGCTCGCACCCTGTGAAGCAGGACAAGGGCAGAGGATGGCGGAGCTCGCCCTGGGGAGCAGGGCTCGGGGCTCGCGCGGGGCAGCCAGCCCGGGGGCAGCCCGCGTCCTCCTCCCTGAGCCCCGGCTGCGGTCACCGTCATCCCAAATGCAGTCTGGAGGGCTGGCTGCGTGGAGCCCTTCTGCCTGTAGCCACCTAAGGCCTGCCCTTTAAGGGGTGGGTTGCCTTTGGTTCATCACGCTGTCAGCTGTTTCACCTTATTTCCCCTTATCCCTTTGGCTACCTGGATTTTAACCAACCTCCACCGCTGCAGCCCACCTTCAACGAAGCCCACATTACCAGCCCATAGGATTCCCATGCAGAGCAAATGTTTGTGGGTTGCAAAAAGGCCACTCCTGGGGCACATGCAGCCTCTTCCCTAAGCCCGTGTCCCCTTCCTGCAGCCACACACTGCGGGG
Organism: Pavo muticus; assembly: GCA_016647715.1. NCBI lineage: Eukaryota > Metazoa > Chordata > Aves > Galliformes > Phasianidae > Pavo > Pavo muticus. The sequence goes on from JACDJE010000216.1 coordinate 1,220,679, forward strand.
TGCAGTGAACACCAGGCACTATGTGGGGTCCCTGCACCATCTGCTGGGCATGGTGCAGTAATGAGAGCCGGGTCTGGGTACTGGCAGGGCTGGGGAGGGCTCTTAGGGCAGAGTTTTGGAAGGATGTCTCCCACCCTGCAGTGGGGTGCTCTAAATCAGCCTGTGAGGTGGAACGAGCAGAAATCCCCCCAAAACAGAGGAGGAATGCAAGCCCCAGAGCAGCTCTCAGATAGGCCAAGAGTGGCTCCATCACTCCTGGGCCTCCTCCATCCAGCCTCCCATAATGCCATCAGCAGGAGCAATGCATTTCTCTGCACACAGTAGGCCAGGATGATCAGTGTGTGGAGATGAACTGGGGACAAACCAAAACCCACTGTTTGGATTGGAGATTTCAAAGGTCCTTGTGCTCTCATTTGGGTTCTGCATGGTGGTTTTCAGCAGGGATGTATCGCAGTATGAAACGCCCCCAGAGGGCTGTGTATCAGCCCTGACCATCCACAGTACGGCTCATTGAAAAAGTGACCGAAAACGCTGAAAAAGGTAAAAAAAAATAAAAGAAATCCCACCTTTTCTGGTGCCAGCACAGCCTGGGCTGCAGGAAGGCAACCCCATGTGAGCAGCACTGTTTACCCCAGATCTCCACACTGTCCACCCCTGCCATAGCTGTTACCCTCAGGGGGACATGGGCTGCCCTGTGAGCCAGGGAGCGTTCCAGGACCCAAAGCCTCCCAGTACATCAGACATCCTTAGAGCGTTTAACCACCCTGTGGTCTCCACCAGGAAGGGCCAGACTCCCATATAAAAATAATGCAAGAAGAAATAAGACTGTTTATTAAAATAAAATCTCTCTGTCCTGATTCACGCCCTGCTTTGCGCAGGCTCCATTCACAGCAGCACTTCGGAGTCCTCCGGGCAGCCATCAGCACACGGCAGCTGAGCTGCAAGCGAGCTGCCAACAGGCAAGGTGCCGGCCTCGGTCCACGCCGAGCCCTCGTGGGGCAGCAGTGGGACGTAAGCCTCCTCTGTGGGGCTGCCCTCACTCTCAAGGACGTACCTCGAGCCCCCATAGTGGATATCCACTGCCACCAGCGCTGCCTTCGCGTGGGAGCAGCAGGGCTCAGCAATGTCCCCGGGGTCCAAGTCAGAGTCCGCTTGGGGGAAGCCCGAATCCTGGGTGGAGTCGGGGCTCTCCTCTGGCAGGCTGGTGTTGACGTAGATGACATCCCCGGACCCCCTCAGGGCAGGAAGGCTTTCCAAAAGCTTCTCCAGATGAACTTTCAGCTGTGAGAACGTCGGTCGGTCAGCAGGTTCAGCCCTCCAGCAGGAGGACATGATATCGTACCTGGGAATGAGGAGAGGAATGCAGCTGTCGTGGAGGATGTTGCTGAGTGTTTGGCTTCAGGATGTATGTGGTCTGATTCCCTGCTTGGAAACTGGGTGAGTCCTGAGTCACTTTGCATTAAAACAAAGCAAAACCCACTCCCCCACGTTAGCTGTTTTGTTGAGGAAGCAGCACCCCCAGGCAAGACCTTTAGGGCAGAACAGTCTTAAAAATGAAATAACAGTAACAAAAACGTTGACTCCTTCACCGCAAACTGCAGAGGGCACTGCTGCCACCTCTGCAGGACCCGGCAAGGTGACCCCCGGCACTTCTCACCCACCCCATGCCACCTGCTGCAGGCAGCCCATCATCAGCCTTTGGTGTGAACCCCACCAACACACTGCTTTCTTTGGGGGTATTTTTGGAGATTTCTGTGTGACACTTTGCCTGGAGTTAAGAAGATGCTTTTCCATCCCTGGGTCATACTCTGCTCTGGGATCTGGCTCGTATTAAAACTCAGGAGATTAACAAAACATTAAAGGTGTTGAGCCCTGTTTTTTTATGAGACATGCTCACTTAAAATTTGACCCGCACCATTATTTTGGCCAGCTGGCTTCTCAGAGCCAACCTGTGTGCGTGTTCCCGTGAGCTCCCTGCCTGTCCACCCTACAAGGAAAAAAGCTTCTGCCTTTGACATTCTGATTTGAATTCAGCATCTGCGGACATTTGGAGCGAGGACATGGGAGGTTTTTTGCAGCCTGGACACAGTGGTGTAATACTCACAGTTCATCTAAGCAGTTCTCAGGCTTTTTGAGCCGCTGCCCGTGGAATAGATACTCATAAATCTCGTGGTTCTGCACCCCTGGGTACGGAGTCATCCCTCTGGTCGCTATCTCCCACATGGTAACGCCAAATGCCCACTGTGATAACAAAGGGAAAGCGTGCTGCAAGGACATTTCCAGGAGGAATGAATGAGTCTTTTCATGGGGAAAGGTCACTTCCTAGCATCCACTGGGCTCTCGCACAATGCTGATAGTTGTATCTTCAGTCCTGCCTTCTCCAAAATTGGAAATGATAAGAAATGCCATACGACAGGCAAGCAGCCCACTCAATAAACTTATTCCAGGATGCTGGGCAGGCAACGAAAGGTCAGCATGGCCTGTTACTGGCAGTCCATCTGGCTTTTGCACTTGCAAGGTACAAGAACAACCACTACAAAGCGCCACAGCTGCAGAGAACTCGGCTCAGGGATCGCTTTCTAGCTCTTGGCTCCTGCTTTCTGGCTGCCCAGCCGTGTGTACCTACCACGTCACTCTTGGTGGTGTAGACACGGTCAGCCAGGGACTCTATCGCAATCCACTTCACTGGCATTTTTGCTATTCGGCCCTGACGGTAGTAATCGCCGCTGTAGATCTTCTTGGACAGCCCAAAGTCTGCCACACACACCGTCATGTCGTCCCGTAACCTGCCAGGTACAAACAGGGTCAGAGAGCCCCAAGGAGGCAAAGTCTGCTTTCCTGACAGATGCGTACTGACTGATGATCACGCCTCCATCAGGCTGGCCCTTGAAGCACTCAACAAATGCCTCTTCTTTCTACAGCTCAAAAAATGATAAGAAAGAAAAGTTTGACGTGCCAAATTCTGGACTCTAGTCCTGAGATTGGTCTCCTTGCTGTGTCTCTCCAGGAGACTCCAAGGGAGGTTTCACTTAAGCAAACCCACCCTGTATGCTCATTCCTAGCACTATAAAGCCACGGGACTTCCGCTAGTTTTCACCTAGCCAGGCCAAAACAGAAGGAAAGCGAACTCACATGCAGTTCCGAGCCGCCAAATCCCTGTGGAGAAACTGCCGACTGCTCAGGTACTCCATCCCCAGGGCAATATCCACCATGAACTTCAGCAGCGTCTGCAGGGGCACAAACTGAGGAGGGAGGATGTGGGTCAGAGGGTCCGAGTGCTTTGGGAAGCACGTTTGGTCTGACCGGACCCTGCTCAGGGCAGCTGCCTGCCAGCCATTCTGTCAGTCTCAGAGAGCACAAGGAGCCCACAGCAGTGGCCACCACGGGTGACAGCCTCAGACCATGAGATTTATTGAATCAGGAACCTGCACGAGCTGCAGATGCTGGGACAGTTGTTTCAGAAACAAAACCAAGTGCTGCCTGCCAGGCTGTAACGCAGGCCAGAACAGCCCATCCTGGCAAACCAGACATCTTTGCACCTCTGCTTCCTTTCCTTTCACAACTCCTGAATGCAGCCTTCAACTAGATATTGTTTCCTCATGGCTGTTCCCACTGGCTGCCTTAACATCACATATTCCATGCTAGAAGGCAGCTCTGCAGGAAAGGACCCTGGGTCGTGGTGTGGAGCAAGCTGACCATGACTCAGGAAGGCATGAATCCCACAGGCTTTTGTGGAGCCAGGTCCCACTGCCACCCCTCAACAAAGCAGGTGGCAGGATTACAACCAAGTCCTCCTGTAGTTCCCCAAAACCAAAGGCAGGTTGTGCCCAGTGTCCCTAAAAGAGGTACGGTCACCCCTTGCTCTTTGCAGGCATAGGCCCCTTTGCTATCTGCCTTTGTTACCTGGGGGGCCATCTCCAGCCGGGAGCGAAGTAGGAAGCTGTGCAGGTCACCGTATTTCATGAATGGGAGAACCACCATGGGCCTGGGGATCTGCTGAGAGCTCAGCTCGATGCACACACCTGGAACACACAGACACAGCTCACAAGTGGGACCTGAGCATGGTCCCACTCCCAGCCCAACCTGGGGACCCCATACCTAGGAGCTTGATGACATTGGGGTGGTCGAAGTCCTTCATGCACGCTGCTTCACTGAGGAACTCTTCTATCTCTCTATGGGAAAAGTTATCCACTGGGAAGCAAAGGAAAAACAGGAAATTTAAAACCTTGAGAGCTTTAACACTTTAATCACTGCTGCCACACCCCTTCACAGCAGAGTTCCTGTGTGGGCAAAGGATAAGGGACCACCAATATGACAGAGACATCACACCAGAGGTTTGCACCAGCACTGGGTTATGCAGCACATGGAAGCAGGGAACAGCCCCACCCCACTCACGCAGTAAGCACTGGGCCAGGGTGGACAGAGGCCACAGCACAAAGAAGGATTAGATATCAGCATCCCCAAAAAGCCTGGGGTCTCTAATCTGGCCGGAGACAAGTCCTGCCATTTCCCAGTTCCTCAAGACAAAACTGGCTGTAAGAGGAGTGCCTTTCACTGTTGGTCACCATTTGGAAAAGGGCAAAAGACAACCCACACACCTTTCCCCATATCCCACCATGCTTTCCCTTCTACTACCCAGCATCTGCTCAGCAGATCTCCTGCCACAGCTGTGTCTCTCTGGCTAGGACCAGGAGCAGTGGCAGAGGCCAGCATCCCTACAGAACGGTTCCAGGATATAGAGAGAGCCCCAGAGAGGGGTGGCAGGAGCACCAGTACCTGCTGTGCCAAAAAGCATCAGGTTCTGCAAGGCCAGGGTTACTTACACTTCATGGTCTTGACAGCCACCTTCTGTGAGGTGCCTTCTGGCTGGCTGAGACGCCCCTCCATCACTGACCCGAACTCCCCTGCACCATGGGAAAGAAGCAACCGCTTTACCCACACCTCTACACACTGCCTGTTGAGACATCACTGTCTTCTCAAAGATCTGAAATGCTCTAAGACAGAGACCTTGTCTCCAAAAGGCAGAGGGGGATGCTTGCATCCTCGTGGCAGGACAAAGACATGAATTTAGGGATCCAACTTCCCAGCCTGACACTCTGCCATCCTGGGGCCACGTGACGATGTGAACATCAGCAGCAGTCCCTGCCCCATCAGCCCAGCCACATACCCGCCCCCGGCCCCTGCAGCACCATCACTCACCCTCTCCCAGGACCTTCCCCAGGCTGAGGGCATTTCTGTCAATGACGACATCCTGCAGCTTCTGCTGGAGCTCGCTGCTGACACCCAGGCTACCCACTGCAAGAGAGGGGAAGAGGAGTTCAGAAGGACTCAGAAGACTTCAGTTGCAGGCCTACCATTTACAGCATCAGGGTGTGGCATGGGACAGAGAGAGGTGACCAAGGGGCAAGCTTTCATAGTTTTGTAGCAGCTGAGCTTCCCTTAATGCCCACGGCCATCCAACTGGAGACAGAGCCTTAGAATTTCACAGGCAACCAGGTGAGGAAGCCCAGCTTAGCAGACACGTGAGAAACTGGAAGAATCAGGCCCATGGCTTGCCCTGCTGCTATCCTGTCACCTCCTTGCAGAGGGATGAAAAGAACACTCACGTGTCAGTTCGACGGCTCGCCGGCAGTAGGACTTCTTGGCCGTGTAGTTTACCACCAGCTCTGAATCATTTCTGCTGAAGGCATTCCTGGTGGGATAGAAAGTGTGCGAGGCCACTTCAGCTGTTTTCCCTCTGCTCAGAGAACCACAGCTGCAGGCACGGGTGACCACAGAGCTACCCATGAGATCAGCGGCAAAGGAGGAAATGCACATTTGCTCTGATCCTTTTCATTTCCCTCTCACTGGATCACTGCCATTGCCTACAGTATCCGATCAAAACATCTACTTGATAAACAAGGCTGATCTACAAAGGAGTGAGTCACAGAGGTATTCTGGGGAGGAAACGGGATACTCATTTCCTAGTCTTACAGCAGTCTGGGCTGGTAGCAATACTACCCAGATCTACCACTTCCTACAGCGACCTCCTCTGCACGATGTGCAGCTTGAGCGTGTCAATGCTCCACAACAGCACGTAGCTCCTTTAGTCACCACAATCCTTTAGCCAAAAAGAAGTCATGGGAGGTGTGCATCACAGCCCCAGAACAACGGTGGGCACGCTGCTGGGAGATGCTGTGCTACCCCTCTGGAGCAGGGCCGTGCAGAGGCCCAGCTCAGGGAAACAAAAAGTGCAAGGACAAGGAGATTCCCATAACGTTACATCAGTTAGAAAAGAGATTCTTACAGACAATCATTTGTCAGACTGGGATTGAGGTGATGCCTTGGGAGACCAAAGCAGACGTCATTCTCTACCAGCTCAATAAACTCCCTTACTGAAGTGGTGCATTTCCAAAGGAGCCGATTATATCATTTTTCCACTCGGCAGTGGGCATCCAAATGATACCGCTTATAAGAAAAGCTGATAACGCCACAATTATTTGGCACAAATAATAGGACAGGGCAGTTAAATGCCACTCAGAAAGTCACAAGGGTGAGTGAGCAGTGCTGGCTTATTGTAGTAGATAACAGCCCTTTGTCCATGCTACTAAAAACGTCACTAAGTGTGGTCCAGTGGTCTATGCCCTGCCGACACCGATGCTGCACTCAGCCATTGGACCAAGACAGGTTTGGTGCGTGACGAGGCAGCAGGGGTGTCTCCAGGCCACAGGACACAGGATATCGTACATCTTTGTTCTCTCTCCACTGTGTCTAAATGCCAAGGCCACCTCCCATGCTGAGTTGCCCAAGTTTACTTCCCTTTAAAAATAGGAATAATTAAGTAAAAGGTGCAGTGCTGAGCTAAGGAAGGAAGGGGAAGTACCGTCGCTGTGGTAAAATCACTCAGTTCCCCCGTGCCTCTCACTGGCATAAAAATGGGAAATGACAATGCTGCAAGAGGCAGAAACCTTCTCCCTGGATCCAGAGCGGGCAAACCTCCCCTGCCTGGCCTTGCCCCCACACCTGCCACCTGCCCAGCTCAGAGCACCACCATCAGCTGCTCTCCCTTTGGCTTACCCATATTTTGTTTCCATGCATCTTTTCTGGATGACCACAGACAAGAAGAGGATCAGCCCGACGGCAACCGTACCACAGACGAAGCCCAGTGCTACTATAAAGGAGTCTGTGTTCCCAGATGCTGGTGTCGAAGAGGGAGCTGAGGTTATTAACCCTAAGGAAACATCATGTTAGCAGAGCTGGTCGAAGAGAGTCAGCCCATGGAGAGCAGGGGAGGATCTCCCAGTGGCTGAAGCCAACCCCATATCAGTCTGGAGAAGAGGAGGCTCAGGGGAGACCTCGTGGCTCTCTGCAACGACCTGAAAGGAGGCTGTGTGAGGTGGGGTCGGCCTCTGCTCCCAGGGAACAGCGATAGGATGAGAGGGGATGGCCTCCAGTTGTGCCAGGGGAGGTTCAGGTTGGCTGTTAGGAACAATTCCTTCTCCCAGAGAGCGGTGAGGCAGTGGCACAGCTGCCCAGGGAGTGGTGGGGTCACCTGGAGGTGTCCCAGAGCCGTGGGGATGTGGCACTGAGGGATGTGGTCAATGGGCACAGTGGGGGTGGATTGGTGGTTGGTCTAGATGATCTTAGAGATCTTTTCCAACCGTAATGACTCTATGAATTTCTTGGTGCTGCATCCAGATAGCCTGGCCAACAGGGACAGCATCTGGCATTGACAGAGTGTGATGGTAGCAGGGAACTCTGACCAGATCTGTGCAAACCACCAGTCAAGGAAAGCATACACTGTGCGCTTCCACAGCATCTCCCACCCACAGAGACAGGAATCTCCTTACCACTGGCAGGAACAAAGACCTCCACCGGGCTGCTGAAGGGCCCCACGCCGCCCTTGGTGACGGCAGCCACACGCACCGAGAACGTGGCATTGGTGGCCACCACAGGCAGGATGGCCACGGTGGCATTAGGCTGGGCTTCCGAGGAGATGTTCTGCTGGAGACAAGAGGAGAAGACAGGCATGGGATGGGGCTGACAGCAACAGTGAAAGCCAGAGGTTTGCTGAATTTGTTATACTATTGCATGGCTTTGCTTCCGGAAGCCCAGAGGAAATACAGCAGGAGCAGCAAGCTATTCATGGAGAATAATAGCCCTGAGAGGACCGGATGGGATGTGGAAAGGAGCTGAGCGTTGTTTCCCGTTTCAATCTCATGCCTCTATCGCTCTTTGCTTATCAACTGAAGCAGCAGGACAGAGCCAGAAAAGAGGCAAGAAAGCCATCCTGCAAGGGAGGAGGAAAGGCACTGCACACACCAGGGTCTGAAACACCATACTGCTCCCAGTTCTCTCACTTCTCCAGGCATCAGCCCTACTCCACGGCCATAAGGTGTTCTAAACATCAGCCTGCACTTCTCCAGTGTGCGTAACACTGTCCCTGCCTGAGGCCGTGCCCCTGATTGCCAGGAGCTGGCACAAGGGCCACCGCGATGCTGCAGCTCTGTCCCACGCGGCGTGGGGATGTGACGCACCCAGGGACAGCACGGGCTCTGTTCTGTGCCTGGCAGATGGCCACGGCCCCGCGGTGCCACCCGAGCTCTGTGAGCCTTGTGCCAGGCAGTCCCACGAGCCCCTGAGCCACCAGCACTCCCTCGCATGGCACTGCCCCCATGGCTTTCTGCTGCAGCGCTCTCAGCTTCATCCTTCCAGTGCCTGGCCACAGAAAGTACATATTAGGGCAGATATCTTCTGGCTTTATGTCAAGCTAATCATATTTCCAGCTTTAAAAGTGTGTCTCCTTGCCCGGTGACATTAGAGATGTCAATGTGTTTCATGGCACAGGTTTTTTTTCCTTGATAAAAACACAAGTGGTCTTCTTTTCTTGCAAATTCCCTGTTGTTTCCTGATCTTCTCGTGACTCAACCAAGCAGCTGAGAAAGTGCCTGCTGCTGCTCCTCACTGACTGCCAGCTGCAAAGCAACTGCCCTGTGATGTGCAAAACATCTGGCATGCTGCTGGAAGAGGCAGAGCCTGGCTCTGTGCTGCTGCTCAACTTCACATGGCCAAGCGAAAATGGCAGCGGGGTGGGCAAGGAGGAAGTCAGAACTGATTTCCGTTCACAAAAAGGCCACCAAAATTGATGTGAAACACACGCAAGCAGCAGGCAGAGCTCCACAGGCACTAGCAGAAGGCACTGCCCTGAGGAACATCTCTTTTCCAACCACTTTGCTTTCATGGCATCCGTCAGTGGAAATGCACACGAGGTCATTTTCCCACCGCCAGCCTAAAATTGCCCTGGGATCCTTTAGCGTCTCCCACAGCCCCGCTGTGTCACTTGAGGACAGAGCCGAACAGACACCAAACAGCTCGTGGAGAGTATGAGTGCATTTTCAAAGCAGACAGCCTTTCTGTCAGGACAGAATTGCCAAATGTAATGACTTTTATGAGTCTTGTGGTAGCCGAGGAATCCCTTCGTGTCTCAGCTCCTGCAGCTTTGGGTCAAACAAGAACCGCTGGTGTAAAAATAAAACCAGAACTTTTTTAAGTTTCAAGAATTGTTTTTTAAACAGATTGTGGAGAAAAAGAGGCCTGCAGGTGGCCCTGCTGACACAGAAATCCACAATCCCACCGCAGTTGTGGCGCCGGGACTTTCAAACTGATTGTTATTTGGGGGGAAGTCTGACGTGAGAAGGGCAGGATTCCTTGCAGCACTTGTGCTCTGTGGGACCATTAGCACAGGAAGGAGAAAAGAAGCAGGGGATATCTAGCATTTAATATCCAACCTCTCCAGAGCCAAAATTCAGAGCTTTATGTCTGGAAAACAAAAGCTTTTCCACGTACTTTTGGCAAATGGCAACAAGCACACTGATCTGTGGTCTGTCTGTCCGTCAGCTCCAGCACACAGACTGCAAGCAGCTCACGAGGGCGCCCAGCTCCACAGCCAGCCCAAGGATGCTCTGTGAGGGGACGTGGCACAGCCAACTGCCATCCCCAAGCCTCTGAATCCTGTGACAGCCCTTAGGATAACAAGTGCTGGCCCCTGCCCTTGGCTCGCTGCCTCTGGGCATCTTCACAGGCATTTCTGCCTTTCAGAAAGCCCATAAGCTGATAAAACAAAGCAGCCGTGAGCACAACTGCACCTTTCGATCTGCAAAGCCAAGGTCGTCTGGAAGATAACTGCCTTGCAGAGCTTCCTACTTCCCATCTGAACTCACTCCCCACTAGTGGGGTTTTTTAGCCTCCTGAAAGCCAACATGAATGAGAACAGCAATGGACCAGGGTCCTGAGCAGAAATTTCACTGCCAAAGCATTTAACTTGGGAATTTTATCAAAAAAATAATAAGTTTCCCAGAGCTTAAGGGCACAGCTTGTTTTTCACTTACTGCTTAAGAGATGACAAATGTGTCAGCATTTTTTTTTTCCATGCTAGTCACAAGACAATAATATTGTTTCCTTGACTTCATTCAGTCTGGATCTATACATGCTCTTTTTCAGAAGCATAAAAGGAGAACAGAAAATGCAGCATCTTACAAAAAAAGAGCATGAGTCACTTTTTCCACACAGAGTTTAGGTCGTCAGTGCCTCTCTGTGCTTTTGGCCTGGGACAGAGGAAGACCAAACCACAGCGCAGAGGGGATGGCTGGATACATCCATGCAATTATCCAAAGGCTCCCTGGCCACAAGCAGAGCTTGGATGGAATCCCGTCCTCCATCTTTCATGCTGCTTTGCCCAGTACCTAAGATGTCCCAAAGCCTGGAGAAGGCAAGCAAGGCTGTGCCAAATGATTTCATGTGCTGTGGACAGGTCCCCTACCCTAACATGCTCCTTGAGCTTAAAAACTCAGTGCCGTGGGTTGTCTATGCTTGAACTCTTCCCCTTGGAAGGCTTACCAGCCCCTTGGAGTCCTGCCACGTGTGCCAGATGCGATAGCCCTGCAGCTCCCCGTGTGTCCTCTCAAGGGGTGGCTTCACCCATCGGATTTCCAGGAAGGAGCTGGATTCGTTGAGTGACACTGTGACGTTCAGTGGCTGGGTAGTTGGAGCTGCAGAAATCAAAGAGAAATGAGGTGAGGGGAGGCAGGTGGACCTGTGCAACCCTGAGGGACGTGGCAGGTGGGCTGAAAATGAGCTGTAGCTCAACCAGACAGCACCCGCTATTTCCGATTGCCTTTAATATTGCCAGCAGGTGATCACATGTGGGTACATTTCCCTTCTCCAATCAAGTCAAGATATCCCAACCCTAAACAACCATCTCTCTGGACCAGCATCTCATCCAGGCAGTCCTGCACAAAGCATGGCAGCGTGCCTTAAGCAGGGAAACCCTTCTCAGTGCTAGCAACTCATTTCCTACCTCCTTCCGTGGTACTGGCTGTTATCCAGGGGCTAAATGCCGACCAACCGACTTCATTCTTGCAGGAAACACTGATGTTATAGTCTGCCATGGGCCACAGCTGCTGGATGAGATACACGTGGGGAGGCACCGACGTGTTAAAGAGCAGAAGTGAGACATTGCTTCGTGGAACGGCTTCCTTGACCTTAATGGAAAAATCAGTCCAGAAACAGGGATTAGTCAGCAACAACCTGCAGGGTGAGAGGCACAGCAGGATTTTACATCTGTAAACAGGATCCAGAGCCCTGCCTCCCTTTCTGCTCTCCATCAAAACAACACCACGGCCTCGTTCTTGGATGCTGCCTCATCACAGCCGACAGCAGGCCATTCTGAGAACCCAGCGCTGGGTCTCAAATGCATGTGGAGAGGAAAGAGCTGCAGCTTGGCATGGCAGAGATGTGTGAAAATGTGAAAGCCAGATGGAGGGATGGACGATTTGCTACTTCTTGCAACTGGAAGCAAAAGGAGCACCCAATGAAATTACCAGGCAGCGAGTCTCAAACAAACAAAATGAAGTCTGTTTTCATTCAGCACATCATTATTCATAGAACTTATCAGATGTTGTGGGAGACAAGAGTGTACACAGCCCCAGAGGAGCATCAGTCAAATTGACAGGGAATTGGGCAGCCAAGGGAATGAAGGATGAAGGTCTAGATGCAATCTGTGCCTTGGGAAAGCTCTAGAGGCTGTCTCCCCATCAGGGAGACATCAGTATTAGCACAGTCTTCCCCCTCAAGAGCCCTCTAAAGGGACCAATCACAGACCTCATTACACTCCATCATTACCCAGAGAAGGCTTCCCAGAGAGCTGTGGGTGCCCCATCCCTGGAGGTGCCCAAGGCCAGGTTGGATGGCAGCCTGGGCAGCCTGAGGTGAGGGGCAGCCAGCCCATGGCAGGGGTTGGGACTGGGTGTCCTTTCGGGTGGCTTTCAACCCAAGCCATTCTGTGATTCTATGATCATTGAACACAATGGATGAATTCAATGCATTAGAAACAAGTCATGATTTTTGCACAAAGATAAACTGTTTTTCCAGTATATCAGGGCTGAAAAAACTCCCTAAAGGGCTGGAATGACTGCTCATGTTGGGGAAAAGCATCTCGACATACTCCAGGACCTGTTCCCACTGCAGCTGGTGGTGCTAACTGGCTGATCCGACCCCAGATGCAGGGCTGGGACACTGAGCTTCTGCTCTGATCAGGCGTGAGAGCCACGCGCTTGCTCAGCGTCACCTCTTCTGTTTTGATTTCCACACATGTCAGCAAAGTTCTCAGAACACAACAAGCCCCACAAGAGCAGCCTCACTGGGACAGTGGGCAGAAGAGGGGAAGAGTGAGAATGAGAGACACCTGGGTGAGCAATGTGGATAACTCAGAAGACAGCCCATACATGTCTTCCAGAAAGAGTCTAACAGACTAAGGTGTTTATTTTAAAAACATGCTTTTTACAGACTTTAACAGCTTGAACTTGCCAGATATGATAAGAACAACTCCTGCTTTAAGCACCAGAATGCTCAAAGATGACCCATGTGGTTGACGGGCCGTGCTACCCAAGCAAGAGGATTATCAAAGGGGACAGGAGAAAAAAGGCTTAGTCATGGCTGTGTTTTCGCCAGAAATCAAGTCTTGTTTTCCAATTCGAAAGGCTATTTCCTACTGACAGACCATGAACATGAAGTCATAGGAAATTCCTTGGCTCTCCACCCCACTTCCTGAGCTCCAGTAGGAATGCGGCGGTGGACACGGCGCTAATATTAGCTCAGGTACTTTTCCCCTCGGTAACTCCTTTCACTTTTACCTGCATTCCAACATCCTCCATCTCCCGACAGGTCAGAGGAGACGTCACATAGAAACAGGCTGAGAGGAAAAGGGAGGAAACAGTCCATCCTCTGGCTGCTTGCGCTGCACAGCCTTTCGCTCGGCCACGGGCGCAAACACAGCGCTGGCTCGTGGGAGCCGTCTGAGGGTTACGGGAGGGCAGTGGAGCAAGCTGGGAGCTGGAGCTCTGCTGTCACCGCTGCCACTCAGGCTTCTGAGCATTTTCACTTCCTACCACTGAGAGTTCACACGATCTACTTACAGCCACGTAATTTTTAATGCTCTGAGAAATAGGACCTTCGGTGTAAGAGCCTAAAAAGGGTCGCTCTGACATGAAGGTTAATGAATACAGAGGGTTTGTAAATGAGGAAGTTTTGGATGCCACAATATGCTGAATTCAGTCTGCGTAGGTTTCTCCTGGCAGTGGCTGCTCCTCATCCCAGAGCAGACTGTGTACTGCCTGAACCAGGGTACAGATTAACCGTTACAAAAATTGCATCCAGAAGAGAGCAAGCAATGGGCTTGGACTGTGAGACTGCAATGACAAAGAAGGGCAGCAGGCAGAAGCTATTTGCAGGGCTTCATGAATCCATGAAGATGGCTTCACTAGCTTGTCCAGCAGACTGACAACCCTCAGCACCTCCCCAGTTCTCACAAGGTGTCAGGAGTGGAGAGCTGAGAGAAGCCTCCATCTCCAAACTCCAGTGGGAAGGCCACATCTGGGAAGTGTTTGATCAGAAGGTAAAAGCAGGGACAAGCACGTGCTAGTAGCAGGATGTAGGAAGCCTCCCAAAGAGCATCTCTCCAGGCATCTCTCTATGAAGAGACCTGACAACCTGACTGTCTTGACTGAGAGATCTAAACCTCAATTTAGAGGTTCCTGTTTCCCTCCTCAGTTGTCTGTTCTATGTATTTCAAGTGAGATGAGATGACCTTCTCCCCTCATGACTCACAACTTGAGGACCAGCGTTTGCATCCTATTTCCTCTGCCCACCCAAACAGCTGTTTGGGTGGTGGCACCCAGCACTGCCCTCTTCCCATTCAACTTCTCTGCACGAAGCCTTTCAGTGAACTTTCTCCTGGCAGCGAGCAGAGCAAAGCCACGCTCTGTGAGCAGACCGCACCAGGCCCACCGCAGCTCCTTCTGAAGCCCCCTGTCCACCGTAGTGGTGCTCCAGCTATCTAGGTTACCAGCACCTGGGGACTCTACTCCTCAGCTTTGACTTCTTGACTTTGTGCTTCCCCTTTCAAAACTACTGGGAAAGTCCAGCTCAATTTGCCCAAACCAATAGCCTGATCAAGTCCATGTGGTTCATGCCAAAGAACACCGGTTTTCCCCTGCCTTTGAGCATCCAGGTTGTAGAGGCAGGGGCCACACGCTTACCTGCACACTGCAGCTGTTCAAGGCAGAGAATGCATCAAAGCCTGGCACCCAGGAGATCTCAATGCTGTCGGCCATTCTCTTCAGGACACTCACGGTTTTTGGTGCAGATGGTATTCCTGTAAGGCAAAGCCAAGCACAGTCAGCTCTTGTGCTGGAGAGCTATGGGAAGCTCTGCCTAGCTCAGGGCAGGCAGTGGGACTGTACGGGTAGGGGCACAACAGCCCACATGCCTAGTACAAGCTCAGTAGGTTTATGCCTTAGCACAGACATGGCCTGGCTGGCTTCCCCCAGGCAGCTCCTGGGTCTCAGTTTAACTGTGCAAGAAGCCCAGGCACTGTCCTGGTTGGAGCTGCAGCAGTACCCTGTATCAGTGCATTGTAGATATTTTAGACCACTGGCAGGGAAGTGGAAAAACTCTGTTTTGATAGTACTCTCTATCTATGAGCAGAAACAACGCTCTGCGTTGCTTAGAGGCAATGACATATTTTGGGGAACACCTTCCTTGCACTACCGGAGCGGTTCCCATTAGGAATGTCGAGAATTAACACCATTTCCTATGGAAAACTGTGAGTGCTGCCCTGGTTATGAAGGAAGGAAAAGAGTGATACAACCCTTCCGAAACCTACTCTGGGTCTGACAGTTCTGCTTTCAAATGTGCTTTTTGGTGCTTCCTCCCACGGCTGCGACGCTGGGGCTAGGCTTGCTCCAAATGGCCAAAGAGCACTGGGTGACTGTGCCACTACCTGCAACCTGCTTCATTTTAAATATCATTTTCAAACAGGGAAAAATAAATGTGCAAATCTTAAAAACACCACCTTCAGCTAGTGTAGAACGAGTGCTGGGAAGTGTGGAGGTTAGGGCAGCTCCTGAAGGACAGATGTACTCAACAGGTAAAGGTAACACCATGGTCCCACTTACCTTTCACGTTGACCTGCCCCGGGTTGGAAGCAGTCAGCCCTTTGCTGTTGTGAGCCTCACAACTGAACAGTGCTGTTTCATTGAGACCTGCAGGGGAAAAAGCGAGGACCTGTTTGCTGCACCTACACAAAATGCCCAAATCATACCAACTCTCCACCCGTTGCTCACAAAAAAAACACATCACGGCTTCCTTCATTTTAATGTTGCTTTGTTTTTTCCAGCAACACAAAGGACCTCTTCTTTTCCACCACTTTTTGCCCTTCTGGCTGGCAGCTGGCTGGCCGAGGGTGACCCGTGCAGACCTTCTCACCACCTTCCAGACCACGAGCACGTGCATGCAGCCAGCACTAGCACACAGGACAGGACTGTGCGTTTCTACGGCATCATTGCACAACCTCTTGAGTAAGCACTTGTTTTGTGTTCAAAAAGGGAAAGACAGAAAGCAGAAGAGCCCACCACCACGGCTTGAATCAGATGACTACTTTCCAAAGACTGCTCAAATCTCCCAGCTGGTAATGAAGAAAGACTGCGTTTGGGGTCCGCTGGAAATACCCAAGCACAGAGTGCTGCTGGTTCCCTCTGGGTGTTAGCACGGCCTGTGCGAGCTGACCAGCAAGCAACAGCACCCAGGACTTTTGTCTCATGCAAAGGACGTTTGTTTGCAAAGGATGTTTGCCTGAGACAGGTGCTGAGCTGTCCCTGCTGTGCACATGGGAGCACATTGCTTGCTGCCTTCCCAGAGTGGTTCAAGCTGTGTGCAGCGTTCCCAGCATTGTTAATGCAGCTTGGCAGACTGCAGAGATCTGCATGAAAGTGCACCGAAAGTCGTCTGCCTTGGCAGCTCATCCACCTGGATGTGCAGCAGTTGGCTGGGAGGCTGGCTGCAAAGAGGGGAGGGCGTGGCCATACCCGGATGGAAACGAGGACAGGGAACGATGTACCAGCCTATCAACACGTCCCACTGCTTCTTGGGTACTGTCCAAGCCTTGCTTTTACAGCCTTTTCCTCTCCAGTGGAAGGAAAACAGCCTCCTGTAGCTGTACAAGTAGAATGAACCTAACTAACCCAAGCCCACGGATGAATAGAGGACATTTGGACACCAAATCTGGCAGCATCAGAACACAATGCTGTACCTAAAGCCTGTTTCTTGGAAGCTTAAAACCATCCTTACCAGGAACGATTTTAATGAAATGCCTTTCTGATTTTAGTGAAATGCCTGTCAGCTACTGCAACATGAAGGACTCGTTGCAGTGTCCTGGCCTTACCAAGTGGCACCTGTGGCAGTGTGACAGGGCTTCTGGACCCAGAGGGATCTGTCCAAAAAAATCCCAACCTAACTTGGGCCAACCGGATTCATTCCAAGAGGAATGAGTCACTTCTTCCGGCTTTCACTGCCTTTTAAAGTCTGCCTTTGGATGCCAAGACGAGTCAGTTATAGATTGGCTGTTAATTAGCTAGTGGCCTCCTTTGCGTGAGCAAATCAAGAAATCCTTCCTTTCTTTTGCATCTACAGCATAACCACGCTGGGTATTGTATCACAGAGGACTTTCCTCCCTATGCTTCACCAGGTTGGCAGGGAGATGTCATGCAGGGGCAATCTCCAGGTCCTCCAGAGGCATTAAGAGGGGATCAGCCCGCAAGAGCAGCAGCATGCTGGAGGCCAGCAGTAACAAGGTTACCTACAGCAGTAGGGCTACTCTCAGAAGCACACCCCACATGCACTGCAGGGCTCAGTTCTAAATTCAGGGTTGTAAGTCCTTAAGAGGTGCCTGAGAGCTAAGCCTTGTGGGCAGCCAAGATACCCAGCACTCATAGAAACGCTGGTGTCCGCTTCCCCTGGAATAGGTTCCCTCTGGGCTCACCTGGCACAGTGAGAACTGATGGGGAAATGTAGGGCTTCACATTGAGTTGGACATTGTTACGAAACCAGTAGATTTCCACAGGCTCTGGCGGGCCCACAGCTTGGCACGTGAGGTTGAAGGGGCTGTTCTTGGTGACATTCAGCTTCTCAGGCTGTTGAATGAAGTGTGGGAGCCCTGCACAGATGCAAAGCAGAGAAACAAAAGATTCAGAGAGCTCAGCAGCACAGCTCCAACAACAACCCCACATTGTCTCACTTGGGCTTGGCTTTGCCAACCAGTCCCTTCCCATCCAGGCCTCCCTGTTTGTGGCAGACAAGGCAGCTTGTCAGGTACCTCTGGCCTTGCCCGTCTCCAGCTCACCTTCCAGCTGTACCAAGATGGGATCAGATGCAATCTCAGTGCCAGAGATGTTGAGTTTGCAGACATAGGAGCCGTTATCAGAGCGCTGAGCAGCCCGGATGCTACAAGAGAGAAGGGTGAGGTTGTGAGGGCTGTGATGGGGAGAGCTGCCCTGCACACAGGACACAGATAGGTGGGAGGTGGGTTGAAATCAGCATCAGTAAGCCCAGAGCCCATGGCTAACAGATGCTGTGTGTGCAAAGCCTGCCTTTGAGGGCTAGGGAGCTCACCCCTGACAGCTGCAGGGCAGCCATCCCTCCCCAGGAGCCATGCTGGGGACATCCCTCCTGCAGAAGGACAGCACCGGTTACCTGAATGTGGAGGTCATGGCTACCTCCTCCTCATCAGGGATCTCAAAGTGGCTGGTGGCGATGCGGTCCAGCGTGTGCAGCTCCCTGCCATCCTTCCACAGGGAAATGCTGGGAGAGTCCGTCTGGAGCAGCAGCTGAGGTACTTTGATGGAGCAGTTAAATGTGACATCCTTGAGCTCATTTATCACAACGTGTCCCACCGTGGGGTTAAATTTCAGCTGTCCCAGGGAGGTGGCGGAAAGCTTTGTGCCCTGGGGAGGCCAGTGGCCACTGGTGAGGCCTCGTTTGGGGCGGTGGTGCCTTGCCCACAGGGGCCTTGCCAGCGGGGCTCCTGCAGAGAGGGACCTCAGGCCTCCATGTCCGCCAGCATCACCTGCAAGAGGAGACCTCGGGTTTGTAACTTGTGACCCAGAAACTTTCCCAAAAGATTCAAAGCCTCTGAGACACCTCTTGTAGGAGCTTCAGGGAGGAAACAGGGAGCCAGGGGCTGTCCCGGGACTGAATGTGTACAAGCAACACCTCCAAAAGCACCTTTAAGCAACCCAGAAAGTCCCAGACTGTGCTTTTCTCATGGCAGGGGAGAGGCGGGAGCTGTTTGTGCTGGATCAAGCCCTGGGGACTGGAGTCGGGCAGGAGGAATTTGGGACTCAGAAAACCCCTTTCAGGGGCCTCATCTCAGGCGTTTCCAGCTGGGAAGGAGTCCCCGCAGAGGATTTGCATGGGCTGGTTTTAGGCTTTCTGCTCCTGAAGCCACTCTGTCTCCAGAGTGGGGTGAGCTGGGCAGCAGAGGATGGGCAGCGCAGGGCAAGCACGGTGCTCTGCGGTACAAAACCACCCAGCTTTGTGGCTGCCCCTCTGGAAAAGGCAGGCTGAGCCAGTCAGGCTGCTGCTGCTGCTGGGAGCTGCTCTCACCCAGCTGCTGGGGGGAAATAACTGCGCTGATGGAGACTTGCCTTCAGACAGCGTGTAGGAGCTGCCCGCTATGCAGCCTTGTTCTCCCACCACGCTACCCTTCTGCAGGCATTTTTCCAACAGAAGACACTTTGCCAGCTCTCTCTGTGGGCTTCTTTCCCCCACCTACATGCCACTTAACACACAGAGTCATTGAGCTGTGCCCTCCGCCTCCCTCCTCGTGCATTCCGCACAGCCACAAACAAGATGAGGAGCAGCTCCATGGGCAGCCATTCCCCCAAAACAAAAGCATATATTCCGAAGAGAGAAGATCTGGAGAATACCCTGCAAATAGGTGCTTTCACTTCTGAGCTTCTGGAGGCATACAGAAACCCTGAGCGGATCAGTAAATCTCCCTTGCTGCAAGTGAAGGCACTGTGCCAGACAGGAGTTTCACCTCCATTCATTTCCCTCTTCCAAAAAAGCTATTTGCAGTGTAAAAAACAAAAAAGCAATGCTGCGGGCAGAAAACACCATCCTTTTGCTCAACCCGAGTTCAGCTGCGTTTGTTTTGGGGGCAGGTCTGAGTCCTGAAACATCAAACAGCTCCAGGTTTTTAAAGAGACGTCATTACTATCGTAAGAAATGGAGCACGAGCCTGGCGTTCTGTGCACAGAGCCAAGAAACACAGCCTAATTTTGAGGCTGGGTGTACTCCTTCGCTAAGCTGCTCGCTATTTTTAAGCCCTGAGAAATGGTGCTTCTAGACAGGAACTCGAGAGGAGTTTCGAAGCTGGACAGGGGGAAGAGAAAGGCTCTCCCTGGCTGACACACAAAACAATGGGTTTCCCTTTCAGGGGAAAAAAAAAAAATAAAAAAGACCCTAAGCTTTTCAAACACGCTTCCTAATCTCCACCACTGCAACACAAACAAAGTCCATGTGACTGCAGCTAAACGCAGCCTCCCCGATTTACTCACAGCAGCCAGGTGAGCGGCTTTGCAGTGGCTAGATAACCCGCAAAAGACCGGGGAAAAGCAAACAAACAAGCGAGCAACACAGAGAACCCCTCCCCTTCTCCTGGCGGAGGTTAGCCGGGTTGGAGGCATTCCCT
Organism: Pavo muticus; assembly: GCA_016647715.1. Lineage (NCBI taxonomy): Eukaryota > Metazoa > Chordata > Aves > Galliformes > Phasianidae > Pavo > Pavo muticus. The sequence goes on from JACDJE010000216.1 coordinate 1,240,744, forward strand.
TCCCGACAGGACTGACCCCAGCAGGGTGGCTGAATGAAGGAAAGGCGGGCGCCTGATGGGAGCAGCCATGATCCCGGCTGCGGGGCTCGGCGCAGCCTGCCTGGTGGCACTGGGATGGCTCGCAGGGTCCCCACAGGGCCGGCTCAGTTCCCGGCCATCACCAGCTCACCCTCTGCGTTCCCCTTCAAGGCAAACTTCGGAAAGCAGAGGGGATCTCAGCCTCAATTTCTGCACTGATGAAGTGGAAAGAGGTATTTGCTGGCCCAGGAATGAAATATTTTCCTCTTTGACTCATGCTGACAACAGGAATTTGTCGAATGAAGAGCTCCCTTTCGAGCACCCCTCCATCCCCAGCTGTTTGGGGTGTGGCTATCCCCAAGGACTCACCCGTGGTCAGGGCCGCTTACTCAGGCTGGCCCCAAAAGCCAGAGCCCCAGAGCTGAGAGTGGGCGCGCACGGGTGCCCACCAGGTACTCACAGGGTGCCCACTGCCCTGCAGCAGCATAAGCTGGCGTGGAAGAAACTCCACGTGCAAGCATGATGCTGCTCACTCAGCATACCTGGACTGGCAGCAAAACTCCAGCGCTAGCAAAGCTCAGACTCCAGGGACAGGATAAGCAAGCAAGCAGGTGGCAGAGCAGTGACGATGCTCAGCGTGCCTTCTCTGCTGCTAGCCTGGAGAAGGGAGCCTAAGCAGAAAGTCTGCCTGCTGAAAGAGGCACGATGGTTTATTAGAGATGAAAATAAATGAGGAGTTGCACGCCCCATGAAGGAGTCAGTAAGTTGTCCTACTGCAATCCCAGTAAAAGAAAGTATTAGAAAATGCACAGGTCTGCCTCCAAATGCCTTATGTCTGTACTCCTGTGTTAGCAGAAATAATGCACCTGCTGACAACTGCTTTCTGCTCGGGCACCTGTTGAAGTGAATCCTCACAGTCACGCAGCACAGAGCCTGATCTGAGGAGGGATGGGGAGCACCTCTTGGGACTGCTGCCTCCATTCTGCCCACCAGAGCTGTTGGAGATGGATGTGCCCTGGGGCCACACCTGGCTTATAAAGACACCCTGGGCTTCACACACCTTTTGTGCGACACATTCCAGGACCGCAGTTTGAATCCGAAAACAGCGGTGGGTTTGCGGTACTGCAGGCTCCCCCAGCTACAGCCCACGCCGTGAACTCTCCCCTGCCCAAAGCAAACCGATCTGACTACCATCCCAGCTGAGCAGCACATCTTCCCACCGACCCCACCACTATCCAACCCCCCCGGGATGAACCACGGACCCCCAGCAGCTCGTGCGAGGCAGCCACGCTTTGCTTTTAAGCCCTTAGACCACGTCTGGCTCTTTGCATTGCTTTCTCCAGGTAACCAAGCTCCACAAACAGCGTGCCGGTGCCACGAACTCAGCAATTTTGGGCGGCATGGCCACGCAGCCATCTCGGCCAGCGCTACTCGGGGCACATCTCATCAACAAATCCAGGACGGCAAATCACTTCCCTCCCCCCAAAAAGAGCGGGGTCCCGCCGCCCACCGGGAGGGCCGACGGAGATGCCGCTGCCCGCAGCCCCTTCCCGCAGCCCCGACCCCCCCCCGGCCCGGACTC